>LUCW03002557.1:0-11639 GCA_001586965.3 Sphaeroforma sirkka | reverse complement strand
TCAATGTATCTATCGTCTCAGGTCATTTGTATTCTATTCTTTCAGAAGGTTGCATACAGCCTCTCCCAAGCATAGCACTTGTGGGGCAACTGATACAGTTGAAGACACATTGGAAGCTACTTAACCACCTGATTACACGAAACAAAAGTACGACCCAACGCATACTTCAAACCCATACATTGGTTGTACATGCATATCTTTTATATGCAACGGCTGATATTGTTAGAAGCACTCACACAGATCGAGAGAAGAATTCTCCCATCTACATCAAACGGTACCAATGTTCATATTCTCAACAAACAACAACAATCTGTATTGCATTGAACGTACCATGAAATTTTCTACACCCGAATATGCGTTAAACCGTGTAACTGAGCACTCAGTCGCGTATAACCATGCAGTTTATGGCCTCCAGCATATGCACTTGTCTGTGGATGAGAACGCCATAGCCACAGCATATGCATCAGCTAACACAACCAACACGCATTAGAAAAAGGTGTTGCACATACACAAGTTATGACGATTTGTGATCTACTCAGCCATGGACCGCACTTGCTAGTTTTACATCATGGCCTGCACTTGCTATTATATACATAGCGAAAGCGAAGATTCGTTTCAATCAATCCACAACCAACAGTACTTATAGCAAGTTACAATACACACACCCGCATACTAAGACTCCTTCACCAGAGTTATGAAAGCACTACATACATACACCATATAGCCTCTATCTCGATATGAACTCATGCGCTTGTCAAACCAAAAAGAATCCTTATCATTTATTCAGGACCGCCTCCCGTATCTTTCTTCCAATACAGCAAGATATTATGTCACTAACACTTTATAGCGAAACCTGAGCCGTACCACATATGTACTCCATACAAACTCTGATCAGACCTTAGGGAATCTATCATTCATATATACAACACCACCCTCAAAACGGTCAGTCAATTACAGCATTATATAACACACAGAGCCAATCTTTGACTGTACACCATTATCATAAAAACATCACCTACATACTCCATGTAACCTTTGTCTGATCTTGATCTCCAATATATGCACTTGTCGGGCAATAGAGAACCTTCCATCTACGTCAAACAGCACCACCCCACCCATTTTGCCGTCTATCTTGACTTCCTTATACTGCTTGGGCATGATAAACTCGCAGATCGCTTCCATCAGTAACTGACTCTTTCCGCTGCATAGAATCAGCAAATACGAGAGCAAACAGGAAAACTGAATACAAAGCTCCGATATATATGCATATATATATATATGTATATATATTAATACATATATATATAATATAGTAATATATAATAATAATAATAATAATAATAATAATAATATATATATAAACATACATATACATATGCATACACATCAAATACACATATATATACATACATACATGCATACATACGTATACACACACGTATATGCACATGTATATTATTATATATATATATATATATTAATATTAATATATATATATATATATATGAATATGACATACATACAAACATGCATACGTGCATGTATGTATGTCCTGAGAGTGTGTACGCATATATATATATATATATATATATATATTATATATATATATATATATATATATTATTATAAAAATATATCCATGTATGTAAGTATGTACGCATATATATTATATATATTATCCCATATATTCATACATTATACATGCATGCACACATCACACGGATTACATGTATATACATATATATATGCATATGTGCGTGCGTATGCATTTGTGTGTGTGTGTGTGTGTGTGTATTGATGATGATGATATATATATATATATATATATATATATATATATATATATATATATATATATATATATATATATATATATATATATATATATTTCTGGTGTGAAACTCGCGGGTATTGGAGACATCAGGCACGCGATATATTGATGGGTTGTTAATAGTGAAGATAGGATAACTATACCTAATGTGCACTATCGTACGCATTAGAAGACTTGAAACTGTATTCAGTGGCCTTAAAGTGGAGTATATTAGAGTATCCTTAAGCCAGAAATAGGTGTACATTTACAAAGGTACACACACAACTCTCAAGCACACACCGATATACAAACATATGTGTACAGTTGCAGCGGTGTGAGTGTTCCAGGTGAGAGACTTGATAATATATTCATCAGCTGCTTATAATGCAATGTAATGTCTTGTTCATGTCAGTTAAAACTACAGTTGTGAGAGCAGGCCGTGCTGTGGTCACATCATGAGATTCAGAAACTAAACGTCTACATCGTGATGGAGTGTACCACACGAGACATATTGAGATGTGTTGGTGCTCTCAGGGATAATGATTGGGAACTCGTGACCGAGTTCCCAGGAAGTACACAGAAGCAGGTATCGAGTGAATCGACAGTAGTAAAGCGCGTATAGTTCATTTGCTCATACCACGAAGGTGGTCCAAAGATTTCAACGACATCTCCAGCTCCCACTCCTTTGTCTTGCAAAAGTGCGTCAAACACAGGCACTCCTGTAGCTAACTTCACTTCACTTAGGCCATATTTCATACGCAGGAATAGCTGCATATATACAATTGTGCACAGATTAGACGTAAGGATACGTTCTCCCATGCCTTATACCTAAGTACGGCAGTACATATAGTGTGTAGATACATCAGGCCATACCTCGTAAGCAACAATAGATATAAGTACACATTGAAAATAAACTATTACTTTCAATTCTGAAATCACTTTCCCCTGCACGCCATGATGTAAATATAGCTGGATATAGAGAAACGTGCCAAGAAATTAACCTGTTTCCTGTATCCAACCTCAAACGCAGACTACTACTTATAGCAGACTTCTGCCTATACTTACAGATAGCTGTGCACAGAGAATGAAGCATGCTGGCCATCAAAACAACATGTTAGTAGGACCATGTGTAAGGTACAGGGTATGACTTACATGTGGATTTGGTACAAGTGCGGAAACAGTTCGTGGTTTTGAATTTCGCAATAAATCTCAATCAAACACATGATATATACCTTGACAACTCAAGATTCTTATACAATGGCAAATTAGGCATTTTGACACAAGGTGGAAAGGGGCTTATCTTCACATGGGTAAAAATGCCATGCCATTTGCCCTTACGGCGTACATGGCCTCATGACGACTACACAAAGAGAATGTGAAAATATAGAAATATGGACAGCCCAGCCTATATGCGTATTGTGGTATCTCAAAATTATATATATACGAGCAAATACTCCATCTACCGATAATTGATTGAGCCTTTGCCGTGATTTATGGGTGTAGTCACAGTTGCAAAACACTTGCGAGTGCGATGTTCCGTTCAAACCCAGAGAAGTAACAGCCTTAACTTAGGTCACATATAAGCGATCACCAGCAGAAAATTTTATTCCTGAAATAGATTTCTATAACTGAATACACCTACACTCAGCGTTCGTTCGAGCGTGCGTCCGCCCGTGTTAATTTTCAGTACAGAAATTATAACCAAATACGCTGCGTTTATTTCGGCCGTTCCTATGCAAAGTGATGAACATTAAATAGCTCATAAGTATGGAGTGTTCACGGTTTTACATCCACCACAAAGTATACACCTGGCACTCTCTGTTGATCACGAATATATGTTAACCTCGGTACAGTATTTACCTGATAGCCTGTCTCACCGTCAATTCTCACGGTTGTCATCTTTGTGTCTCGTCTGTAGTCGTGACCAGCGCTGAGATTGTTGTTTTCTACAACGTACGCATATAAAGTAGCGTGCTTGTAAATATACACTATCAAATCCGTGTATACATGCAACCAAGATGTATATGAATGTATGATCCTATAGTTTACGCACGAAAAGTTTAACCTCACAGATATCAACCAGGAAAAGTAAAAGTATTTCACACTTACATCTGCTAATATTTGGACAACCTCTACAAATCGTGCATGCGCAGATTTGATTCTAGATGTAAATAGTTGTATACTATGTTCCACAGGAAAACAGAGGGCTCATCTATGATGCGGACATACGTGAGATTTTACATACGTGTCCATAGCAATCTTAATGCACTATCAAAGAATATAAATATGCGCTGTTAGTGTTTGTGACAACCATCGCGCAAAACTAAGGCTGACAATATTCAGCACTTGTGCTATATACTCGGCCGAAGAACAGACCTATTACACTCTCGTCGAGTCGTATGGAATAAAATTATCATGGCTTTAAGCCTGTGGTCACTTACCGCATCAATAGATACGTGTCTGGTTGCGGAAATGTATACCTACCCATAAAGTGCTATTATTGTTTGTAAACTGCTTACATACTGCATGCACAGTCATTTGAGTTGACTGCGCCTACATACAAGGTCGAAGGTACACACAAGTGAAATGTAAGGCTGTACTATACAACTATGTATTCATACAAGAGGTGAAATGACTCAAATGAGACATGGCATACTGATTGATACTAGTTCACGTAAGTACATAAACACGGAGTGTACAGCTCATGTATTTTAAAAAAAAAAAAAAACAAATAGAAACAAAATGTTTACCTCTGTTCTATCGTGGGGACGTGGGCATACATAGCACTGTAGAAAAGTAGTGACAAGTATATTGGTCATCAGTCCTGATTTGGTTGTAATCAGTTTTCGCGCCAATCTACAGGGTTGTAAAACCCAGACTCAATCTCAGTCTCCCAGTCCCAGGGACTTAGAGGCTAGAGACCAAGAGTCCCAGTCTGACCCAGAGTCCCAGTCTGACCCAGAGTCCCAGTCTGACCCAGAGTCCCAGGCCACAATAAAAAACTTTCGTGTCGATGTGATTCTTTGTTAACGTTCAAAAAAGCGCGTACAGTACTTCACTAGTACACTGTGCATCGGATAGTATAGTAGTTCTAAGATATACACACTAGTTTCACCCGAGCGGATGTTAATTGGTTTATATTGTTAAGTAAGATTAAGTTATTGTGCCGTACACGGCGAGCCTGGATATGTATGTGATTTATTGTGCATGAGTGCAGATAACTAGCGAGGGATCACTCAGCCTCAGGCGCTACGTGAGTCTTCTCTTAAATCTTTTACGAACTTTCATGTAGAGAAGATAATTATATGTTCAAGTTTATCAGCAGGCAAAGCGTCACTGACTCGAACTAAGTACGTAGTCTGCGCCACTTCATAAGAAGCTAAATTCTAGTCGAAACCTTGGTCAACTGTGCAATGCCTATCTCTGTAGGAATCTTTGGTGTCTGCTTATCATATAAATGATTTAATTTTAACACGTCGATAAATCGGATATATACACTTCAATCGAATAAGTAACACCACAGCATAGCAGTACAGTATGGGAGGCGCTCAGTCACAGCACTTTGTGCGGGTGAGCGATGATATGGATCCGCTGGAGTTCATGTCTATGGTCTTCAACAGCGAGGATCTTGGGACAGTAAAACTCTCTTATGTATGTCGGTCGATCGCATTGTAGTATTTCTGTATATTCTCCAGTATATGGTATATAATGCACTATGTAGGTACATATATCTGGAATTGGTGATGAAGTCGTTGGGTGGGTCACGTGGTATGCCATCTTGTAAATATTGCGTTTGCTGTGCACGAGTAGCATATACTTCAAGCAACTCATTATAGTAGATATAATCCACGCGTAACAGTTGCAGACAACGATATATGCCTTATATGGAAATGCAGTACTGATGATGCAACGCAATACTAGAAGCTCATAGTCAGAACGATAATGTGCTAGTCTTCCTTGTCTTTATATATGAATATGTATATATATATATATTTATATATATATATGCATATACATATATATATATATATATATATATATATATATATCAATTGTACACATGTGTTTTGTATATTATAAAAAAATGCTGATGTGTTCTGGTGAATTGTGCGAATAGTTTTTATGTATCGAGGTATACACATAGCTCTATACACAGTTTGTGAACAATGTTCATGTAGTTTTTAGCCTAGACAGGTAAAACAGTATAAAATGTACAATATCGTAGTTTACACAAATTGACGGTCTAAAATAAAACAACTGAGTACATGTTCGGCGAAGCTGTGAGCTCTTTTTGGCAATGATGCGGGCACAAACGTACTAACATTTGCCTTGAACACTAGAATGCCATTTTTTTTTGCAATGTGTTCTATCTGCAGCATCAACTACAAAGTGAGATAGACGAATTCGAGAAAAAAAACTTATGTCCCTAATCTACGCTCGAAAGTTGCCATTTATCACATCACAAACACACACACACACATCATCATCATATATATATATATATATATATATATATATACATACATACATACATACATGCCATTACACACACACACATCATTGATATATATATATATATCATATATATATGTATATATATATATATGTATATATATATATATATATATATATATATATATATATATATATATATATATATATATATATGCATATATATATATGTATTATATATATATATATAATATATATATACATTATATAATATATTAACATATTAATGTATATACGTATTACAATATTATTATTAACGCATATACGATATTATGCACATGTTACATGCATGTGTATGCATGCATGCATACGCATATGTGTATGACGCATGTGTTTTTGTGTATAATGCGTGTATATGCATATATGTCTTTCATGTATATGTTTGTTTATAAACATATACATGCATGCACGTACATCACGTGATATATAATGTATATATTATATTATATATTATATTATTATACATGTATTAATATTATATATTATATATATATTGATGTATATTATATATTATTATATATTACATATTATATATTATTGTTACATGTTTATATTATCTATTATTATTGCATATTATATATATGCATATGTCAACAATTATATGTGAATATATACATATTAATATGCATGTATAATATGCACATAATTTGGCATATGTATGCCGGCATATATTATTGCTATTATAACCATATATGTACGATGATGTATGTGTGGTGGTTGGTTGGTTGGGTTGGTTGGATGGATTGTTCATATATATATATATACATATATATACAAATATATATATATATAATATATATATGTATTATATTATATATATATGTATATATGCATATATATATATATGCATATGCATATATTATATTATATATTACCATTGTTATTATATAATATATATATATATTATATATATATATATATATATATGTATATACATGCATCATCACACACACACACATTACATATATATATATATATATATATATATGTATATATATATATATATTTCATACACACATATATATATGTATGTATGTATATATATATATATGGTGTGTGTGTGTATGTATATATATATATATATATACGCTTTCATGCGTATACACATCTCGTAGATCTGTTTACCACCAACGCACTGAATATTAACAATATAGCTCAATCCGACAAGGTCTCACTAAACACGGGAGCCTGCACGTGACTTAAAAATAAAAATTTCTTCTACAGCACGAGGTATCAGAACCTGAGCACAATGCCACACTGATTATGCACCCCGATATGGTCTACCAAGCGAGATGGAAATACCGTATCAACTCAAGTCGTATCACTATGCTCCGGATGATTGTGGCTGTCAAAGTAGGTTTGAATGACTGAATCGTGGATGGGCATGCATCTGCTACAACTTTTGCGCATAACCCTGGTATACATAGTATTCGCGGCTGAAGGTGTAACACTGTTAACGTCTGATGTGTCCGTCAATGTGTGTTTGCTCGCTTATGCACATATTCGTGTCTGATACTTCCGCACTAGTTCAAGCACTGTGCACTTGCGGGAATTGCTCTCATGTCTCAAGCATCAGATATTGCTTACATACTCGACTCAGGTGTATCTGCGCGACAAACCTCATAGGTGTTTTATTTCATACATTCTTCCTACATTCACAATGACCCAACAGTCATCCCTGTTGGCTCATTGTTTCCCTCTCTCAGTCATTGGCTTTATCAATATATCATGTATCTGATAAATCATTTTTCCAAGCTATAAGTTGTATCAGAAAGTCATTTCTTTGATAGATCACCACGCTTCCATATTACTAAATGTACCGAAAATCAGTATTTGATCAATTGCCATCTCTCTTGCGCATGATAGGACTTCAACGACCCGACGGACAAGCGAGGGGTCTCAGACATTCCAAAGCCGGTCAATGGAAAAGTACCGTTTTCTGAGTTTGGTAAGTGTTGATGTATAAAGAGTTATGTATTACAAAAATTTATACTGTCTACATTTGTGGGTATGGTTGCTACATCTTGAATATCCATATATTCCATTTTCTTAACTGCGTATGTACACAAATGTATCTGATTTGTGACAGCGTACGTTGCTCCTCCGAGGTATAATATGGATTTTGTATATATTGTAAATTAATGTCGTATTTATCTACTCTCATATTGGATCAAAGTTTGATTAATTTACTATACAAATGCCATTTAGCTGCCTCTTCCCTTTTGTATCTTCTCTACCTTCATATTCCAATTAGTATAGTGGACCTGCTGAATTTTTCATCAATACTAAACCACAGCTTTGAGCCCAAGCGAACGCCTTCATACTTCGTGGATAATCTAAATAGCATATTAATATGTCCGTCAGTAATATTTTATGCTCGGGAGTTCATAACAATGTACAGGAGATACAGTACTTCACCTCACACAGCACCTACTATATCTGTCGATATAAGCGTCATTAATATCTCATTCATATTTCAATTTGGTACACAGTAATTTCTGTCCTAGACTTTTGAGAATATCTACTCGATGGGAAATCTGTGGGGATATCGTAGAACATATCGTGATACACGTCAGTATGATCTTGTACTAGGTTCGCACTGATACACAGCTAGTACAGTGTTGTACGGGACACACCTACAAAGAATATTGATATATGCGTCAGAAATATCTCATGCTCGTACTTCATAATGTTGTACAGGAGATACGGTACTACATTTTTTGACCGACTTTCCGATTGGATCGGAGGAGAAACAAACCGTGCCATACGATATTAGTGTTTGGACAAAGTTTGCACCCAAGGTATCATCACGTTTCTGTTTTATGCATATCATATTAGGGGTGTGTGTGTGTATCATATGTAACACACGAGAAGTTCTACTATACAAACTTATAGTAGGTGTATACCTTGATCTAGACTCATGCTTTCATGAATATCTGCAAAGTACATTGCTCTACCAATATCCACGGTGTTGTAAATACATGTCTACACATGCTTGTATGCACATGAGATCACATATGCTTACAGTTGAATGCTTTGTAAGCACAGATGGAATCAGAGTATTTGATTGATAGAAAACTCTGCATCATAACGGCTTCGACCTTATTCATGACAATGGTCAAGACACATAAAGTTTTACTTGCAATAGTTGATGTAGGAGCAACAGATAGTATTTTGAACCTGCAACCATTGGTGTATATTTATACTGTACACAAGGGTGCTGTTATTAATCAATTGCTTACACTTGCACGTTACATACACATGTACCTTCCTCTTACTATCGCAGGCCTATGGACCAGAAACCCGTGTGGCTGCTTGGTTCTATTTGTGTGACCAAGGTGTGTGTCATGTATGTCGAGCATATTTGAGTGCCCCGAATAGTGCTTGGAACTGTCTGGTATTATCACTGACGTACGAACGTCCAGTAACTTGTCTCAGCTTTTCATCCCTGCAGAGTTTGATTTAGTACGTGTGTGGAAGAGTATATGCGTTTGGAATGGAGATTCAGATGCTTAGATTGACGTATAGGCCCAGCTGGTGTTTATGGATACCATTTCATGCACCCTTATATACTACAAGCGCAAATGATTATACCTTCTCATGGTTTGGCATCTCCCACACTCGCAGCTGATAACGTGCTGATCTACTACACGCACGATCGAGTAGTTAGCGTGACGTACGGCGTCATCAATAAGCCTCCCTTCTCCGTACCCCTAATGCAAGCACCCGACATCACATCCCGTAAGTGTGCGCCTACAGCTTGCACATATTCAGAACATTAAGCGTCTTGAACAACATATTCACAATACAACTCAATGGTCATGCGTGGGGTGGTCATATGTGAGTTGTGCAGGACTAAAAAATGTCAGGAGTATTAAATTTTGAGATATCTCGTTCACAACGCAAATCTATTGAGTGTTTGTGAGTGCTCCTGTACAGCTTCAAATTACGAACTTTTAGGTTCGAAATATACTATATTCACATCACATTTCAATATTCAGTGCATAATATGGTCACCCATGAGTGTGCATCTGCGGCCTGATATTGGTCGAAACATCGGATATCATGATACAGTAAATTTAGAACATAGTCGAATTTAGTGGTTGTGTGTATGCGTTCACATCTTGAAATGTTCAGATTATGAGGTTTCAGGACATATTACATCTACAACAAACTCTGACTAGTGCGTGATGTGGTCCCCTGTGAGTGTGCAATTCCTCTTGCAGATATTCAGATCACCAGGTGTCACTATGGAACACATTCTCAACGGAACCTTATTACATAACTGATATGACATTGTAGCTCATAGTTGGGCGTATACAGTCTGTGAGCTTCTGATGCCAACTCTAAATATGGCTTGTATGCGTTTATAGAATGATGCACCCATTGATATTGTGAAGCATAAATCCATCCTTAGAGTTTGTCTGTTTAGTTATAGTTACTTAGCGCTCTTAGCATACATGCTCAAAGTGATCTCTGACTGTTTGTTGCTTTTTTTTGCCCGGCTGAGCAACAACTTGAAACATCGGTGGTTTTAGGACTTCGTGACATGGGATGGGCGAAATTTAAAATGCATTTGTATTGAGATATATATGAGTAAGAAGTAAGTGTATTTGCGCATGTTCGAGTTCTGGACAGAAGCGACTACGCGCGTGTAGTGGTACACCGAATAATAGCCATACGTGAAGAAGAAGTCTATGTGTGTTTGCTCACAGATATTCATTCACTTCTTACGCGAAATTTCTCGGGATTGTACTGGCAGTACTAGACACATCCGTGGGTGTAGACGAAACATTTATAAGATAAATATAATCGACTGAAGAGATTGCAAATTGTATATACAACAAGGTGTGCATTCGATTGTACATAATTACCCATATCCGTTTACAAACGAAACATACATACTGAGGTACACATCTTTCGGAAAGTTCATCAAAAAATAGGTTGTATCACAGAGCTGATGAGGTAAACACCCATCTGTATCTAAATGGTGTGTGTGTGTCACACTTGATTTAATCGCTTTGTTTGTGCCACGCTTATATCTATTTGTATTATTTATATCATTTTTTCTTGATGCTTAGGCTCGCGGAAACATGTGGAGCACTGTTCTCCAGGTCTTTTCCATACAGTCTCGTCCGGCGCACTTAATCTCTTTAAAGGTACGTACGTATATGCATGAGTGCTCGAACTTATTACTTTCTATATTTATATTACGCCCAAACCTATATTGTTCGCGAAATTTCTGTCATGCTTACTACGGGATGTAATGTAAGGTAGATGTCCCTGCCATATTGCTTACTTCGATCCGCAATGACAT
>LUCW03002555.1:0-17500 GCA_001586965.3 Sphaeroforma sirkka | reverse complement strand
TATATATATATATATATATATACGCACACACTGCACACACAAACACACATATATACACATACATACACACACACACACACACAATACACACAATCATCACAATATCATCATATATATATATATATATATATATATATATATATATATGCACATGTATCATTGATCACATCATCATCAATAATATTATTATTATATATATATATATATATATGTATAATTATGTATTATATTATGTATATATATATATACATATATAATATATATATATATTATTATTATTATATATAATATATATGCATGCGTACATTACGTACGTACATTGCACACACACATATGGCAATACACATGTCAAAACGATGTTGATGCATTATCATCGTAATACCACACAATCATCATCATGTAATATTGTATGTTACACATTATTTATTATATTGTATTATTATATGCATGCATGCATGTTAATGCATATGCATATTATTATATGTATTATTATATATATGTATATTATTAATAACATTATTATATTATTAATGCATATATTATTATATTATATTATTACCATAATTACATGTCACATACATATATACATATGTATATATAATATATATATACATATTATAAGATATATTATTATTGCTATATATGGCATATGTATATATATTATTACATTCTTACATTCATCCACATCATCATCATCAATCATCATCAATCATCACATATGTATATTATATATATATATATAATATATATATATATATATATATGTATATATATATATATATATATATATATATATATATATATATATATATATATATGCATGTTTGTATGTGTATGTTTGTATGTATGTATGTATATGTAATAATAATATATATATATATATATATATATATAAATACAATGCGCCCATACACGATTGAGCTCTGGTTGCATTGCTGAATATACACATGCGTATCCGTTCGTACGTAGAAATACACCACCGTACACATATGCATATACGAATACATACCCGTAAATATACACATAAAGCACAGACTACATATTCATGGTTCACTTTCTTCTCACAGGCACTCAAGTTTTGAATAGCCTTTTAGACTTTCACAACCTTTACTCCATCATGATCATAGAGTTCATGTTCAAACCCGAACCTTTCGAAATTATGCTAGCACAAACCCTAAAATCCTAAACCCTATACCCTTTACCCTAAAACCCTAAATCCTAATTCATACATTTTCCTCCCTTACTTCATAACATGTATATACATCTACATGTATTTATAAAAGGGTCTTTTACCATTACATTGTAGGTGCCTGAGGCTGAGTTACCGCCTTTGCCAGACTACCACAAGCTGTACACCATCATGATCACCACGTGCTTATCACGAGTACAGATGCGATGGAAGAACCGCCCGGTGAGTACTCCAATGAACTGTCAAGCACTGTCTAATATATATATATATATATATATATATATATATATATATATATATATATATATATATATATATATATATATATATATATATATATGTATATACATGAATACACACACACACACACACACACACACACACACACATATATATATATATATATATATATATAATGTATATATATATATGTGGGGATGTCTGTGTTTGTGTATTTCAAATACAAGTTTTGAAGAATTGAATTTACACGCACAAACACAAACACACATACACACATACATATTTATATATACCAAGTGATAGCTCATATCATCATCCCATATCAACAGCAATACAGCGACACAGACACGTTCATCAGACCGGAGTGGTTGAACTTGCTAACCGATGAGTTTGGGCTGAGATACGGTATATGTATTTGCAGTGCTAGTTGCTTATATTCGTCCTGTTCAGTAGTGTTAGTAGGTTGTTGTTGTTACAGGTATATATCCAGAAGCCGTATTACAGTACATGTACAGTCGGATTACAATACCCAAAACCTAGAGAGTCTCTATTAATGTAGTATGTTATGTACTCTATAGTTTATCTTTATCTTTATCTTTGCATCACGGCAGCCAGTAAACGGTGTGGTATCATACGCTTTCGGAACTAAGATTATGCGAGATAGTGCGATCTTGAACAACGCGTTCAGTGACAGTTCATTATTTGAAACACATTTTACGACAAATGTTTAAAATGTAGTTGGCCTATTGCGCGGGCATTTGCGACATCCACCCGATGTCTCAAATTACTGATTCGTTGAATGCTAAGTTGCGCTTGCGGTTGGGTTGCCGAAAGTTGATTGCTTGCAACGTAGTGGACCAGAATCTTACCCTTACCAATCATTCACGTCGCTGGACAAGATGCTCCTTCAAAAACTATTAGCTGCCTTTTCATTGGCGAGAGCACAATCTAATCTGCATTTAAACGCCTTCTCATTGGCGCAGGCGTGGGCCGGCTGTACCGGGTGCTGACTGACTTGCGCATCACTGTGGACAACTACCACCAGGAACTGACAGATGTCAATATGATCCACCAACGGCTGCAGGACGTCCATGAGCTGGATCGAGGCATGTACAGAACTTGTATACCTCCCATCGGCATGTGTAGGGTATAGGGTATAGGGTTTTGGGTTTTGGGTTTTGGGTTTAGAGTTTAGAGTTAAGGTGTGCAGGAGCCAATTCTGATTCACTTGCCTATCTCGAGACTGGTTTTTCTATCGAGGCATGTACAGTACTATTGTACCTCCCCACGGCACGTGTAGGGTATAGGGTTTCAGGTTTAGAGTTTAAGTGTGCAGAAGCCAAATCTGATTCACTTGCCTATCTCGAGACTGGTTTCTCTCTCTATATGAATCGAGGCATGTACCGTACTGGTGTACCCTCTCGCTGCATGTTTAGGGTTCAGGGTTTAGGGCAGGGTTTAACTAAACCCTACGAGTATGCTTGATCAGGAATGTGCAAACCCCTATATGAGTGTACTCCCATTTCTCTGTTGGCTCGCTCTCTATAGAATCTCTGTGAGCCCGTGCAGGTTTGTGCTTGTAAACGTGCGCCTGTACATGTGTGCGTTTGCCCGTGGTTGTGTGTATGTGTGTGCATGTGTACGTGTATATGTCTGTACGTGTGTGTTTGCACATGTGCATGCCGTACATACGTGTGTGTGTGTATGAAGGACCGTAAGGTTCTGGAATGGTTCAAGCATGTAGTGTTTTTGCACCACCGTTGTAAGTAGGCGACATACAGAGCTCAGTCTATACATATTGATCTGTGTCAACTCTTTTGGTATTTTCCGTGTGTTTCAGTGTAATTCAATGAAGACCAGTTCCTATTTTGTTTCGTAAGATTTGGATATGTTTTTGTTGACTCTCATTCCAATTTTAATATCTCTCGTTGCTTATCCAATGGCAGGAGATGTTCGTTGGACCAAGCAAGAAGTGCAGCTTTTCGCCAAGGTTCTGTCTGAATTAGGTATTTATCAGAGTCTTCGCACAAAGCTCACTTCCTATAATCAGAAACGTTTAATGCCTGCACTAAGGTAACTGATTAATCGTTTAGAGTTTTGGGTTTAGGGGTTTTTGTAGGGGGTTTAGGGTTTAAGGGTTTCTATTTATATGGTAAAAGTAGTCTGTGTTGCATATTTAAATGCCTGTGGGTTAGCAGACATCCTGTCTAATAATCCGCTTTATCCATTAAACTCTTCCTTCCCCCTTTCCCGGCCACAAACAAATGTACCCAGCTCACCAGTCAAACAATCCATTGCTATAATAATAGCAATAGTTTCGAAGTATATGGGTAGTGTCTTCAAGGTTTATTCAATGGTTTTCGTTGCAATTGCAGACATACTGTTTCGGGGTCTTCTGTCGTCATACAAAGACTATTTCCCGTATTCAACACCCCCTGGCAAACTGGCCAGCTATGTGGACTCTCTGCGGTTGGTGGAAGAGAATGTAATATTTAAGTATGTCCCTAAATGCACATATGTGTAAACATATATATATATATATATATATATATATATATATATATATATGTATGTATGTATCATGTATGCCTGTTGTTTGTATATTACAGAACAACACGATATTTTCCTCACAAACCAATTTTGCTTGACATTGCGCGGTGTATTTCTCTCTGTAAACCTAAACCCCTATGACCAGATCAATGCTTCACATTCATCCCATATCGAATGAAAACATGAGTACATACCTTAAAACCCTAAAACCTTAGAACCCTAAAACCCTGTACCTATACCCACAGGAAAGGAGCGCACGATGTGTCAGCTGTTCTGCAGGGCTGTGTGCGAGGCTATTGCCAGCGAACGTATATTCGCTACTCCGCAATGTCAACGCCAATGAGTGTGAGACCGACGTTTGAGGATTTTGCCGTGCAGGTGTGGGTGTTTTGTGGGGTGTATCTGTGTGTAGATTATCTGTTGGTGTGGGTGTTTTGTGGGTGTATCTGTGTGTAGGTTTTCTGTTGGTGTGGGTGTTTTGTGGGGTGTACCTGTGTGTAGATTATCTGTTGGTGTGAGTGTTTTGTGGGGTGTATCTGTGTGTAGATTATCTGATGTGTGTGCTTTGTGGGTTTTATCAGTGTGTAGATTATCTGGCTATCTAGAGTACCTGTGTCTAGTCTTAAGTCTGTGTGGTTGTGTGCACGCATTCATATTCATAGACCCGTAGCAGAGTGACTCACAACTGTTGTCGCATATATCACTTGTGCTAATGACATCGGAATCTCGCAACTCATCGCAATGCTCAATCAAGTTGTACACATAAATAGATCAGCCACTCATTCGAGTTGTTCTATAAATAGAAAAGCCACTCATTCAAATTATTCTATAAATAGATCAGCGATCTGGCCGGGTACATCACGCGCGAGATAGAGAATGACATCATGTACTTCAAACAAGACTTTGTCAACGCAGCCACTGGGGAGCCACTGATTGCGCATATGCACCTGGTAACCAGCACATACATGCAACTGCTCAACGACGAGGTGGGTGTGGCATTTGTTTGTCTTTGTATAAATTTATATATATATATATACATATATGTATATATATATATATATATATATATATATATAAATGTATAAATGTAAAAATGTATCTATATATATATATATATATATATATATATATATATATATATATATATATATATATATATATATATATATATATATATATATTTATTGGCAGACTTGTTGCTATGAAAAACAGCACATATATCTGTGAGGATGCTTCATTCTTACAGGCTCGTATCTGAATCATACCCCAACCTTCTCCTGTCGTATGGTAAGTCAAACCCTACAAAACTCTAAACCCTAAACCTTATGCCCTAAACCCTAAACCTGATCACTCCACACCACTACACACCCTTGTGTTCACAGGTGGCCGAGTTATTACCCCAGTTTACGGTAGAAGCTCCTGGAGTCCCGGGCCAGGACCGGCTCGTTGTCAGGCCCGAAACCACCCACCAGGGCAGGACATACACTAAGCCCACCTTACAAGCCTTCCTGCACCTGAGGAAGTTCAATGACCTGTCCGTATCCATTCAGACGGAGGGAGGGCCGGATGGTACCATGTCGGTGGTGGGTTTCAGCCCACGGTTCATGTCCCTGTTCAGGGGGGTGGTGGATGGATTTTTGGACTGGATCAGGGTTGAGGTGGATATTTGGGTTCAGCAGGCGATTGCCAATGATAAGTATGTGTGGGGATGGAGTTTAGGTAGAATTATCGTGAATCACAGCAGGTTTTAGGTTTAGGGTATTCCAGTTTTGGATTGTCTTCAGCAGTGCGAACGAGGAAATGTACCACCCCCCCCCGGGGGCAAACCTTAAATCCTAAAACCTAAACCCTAGATCGAACCCTAAAACTCCTAAATCAATTCTTGTCAACCCTACGTTCTATCTACAAGGCCAAAGTATGATTCCGCTTAGTTCTACCACTTTCTGATCAAAAGATTCTAAAGCCTTAAAGCCCTATACCCTAAAATCCTGTAACATCCAATTTCCTACCCGTCGTTCAATCTCCTCCTCAGTGGATTTCACTTATATACCACCAATACTACTACCACTATATTGCAGTACCTATCTATGTACCGAACAGTACAATGCTACTGCGTCCAACCACGACAGCCAGCAGTAGAGTCCAAACGCACTCACTCACTCACTCACTTCAGCCCATACCCACCCCAATACCATCCTCTACCCCTCCCCTCAAACGCACTCACTCACTCATTCGCTCACTCTCAGCCCATACCCGCCCTAATACCATCTCTACACCCCCACACACAGCTTCAACCCCACAAGCGAAGACGAACTACACAGCACGTCCTGCACCGACGTCTTCTGGTCACTGTCGGAGGTACTATCCTTTCTGCAGGGCATCCAAATGGGAGACAAGGCCCACTGGTCACAGAGTATGGAGACGTATGTGATGGTGTTGTGTGCGTCTGTGCGGCACTACATCAGTGAGATCAGCAAGATAGCGCGGCATGAGAGTCTGCGGTTGGAGGAGAAGGCCGGGGCGTACATGCCCAGTGACGTGGCGTGTACGTTGATCAATGACTTTGTGATGAGTGCGCGATATCTGCAGGTGTGTTGTTTGGTTACTGTGTGTTGTAGTGTGTTGTTTGGTTTGCTGTGTGGGTTATATAGTGTGTTGTTTGGTTGCTGTGTATGTTATAGTGTGTTGTTTTGGTTACTGTGTGTGTTATAGTGTGTTGTTTGGATGCTGTGGTGTTATAGAGTATTGTTTGGTTGCTGTGGTGTTATAGTGTATTGTTTGGTTTACTGTGCGGGTTATAGTGTGTTGTTTTGGTTGCTGTGTGTGTTATAGTGTGTTGTTTGGTTACTGTGTGTGTTATAGTGTGTTGTTTGGATGCTGTGGTGTTATAGAGTATTGTTTGGTTGCTGTGGTGTTATAGTGTATTGTTTGGTTACTGTGTTTGTTATAGTGTGTTGTTTGGTTACTGTGTGTGTTAAAGTTTGTTGTTTGGTTACCGAGTGTGTTATAAAGCGTTTACGCATTGGTTTATGTAGAGGATGGGACGAATTTCTGAGGTTGGTGTATATAGCAAAAATGCCTATAGGGTGAGTTAGTATGTACATAACATTACAAACATTGTAGGGAGGTGATAAGGTATTGGAAAATGGCAAACCGTTAAACACGAGAACTTCAACCCTGCCATATATATCTACAGCTATGTACTTGAAACATATATCTACAGCTATGTGCTTGATGTGTGTAAGACAACGTGTGTATTTATTGTTATTACTTTGTCTATAGGCTGTGGTGTATTCCTACTTTTGCATTTATTAGACGACCAGGCCAACATAAGTAAACAAAAAGGGAATCGTAAAACACGAGAACTTCAATCCTGCTACGTATATCTACAGCAATGTACTTGCTGGGTACAAGACAACGTGCGTGTTCATTGCCTTGTGCATAGGATATGGTGTGGTGTATACTGGTTTGTGCAAGGGGTTTATGGTGTTAGGGTTTAGGGTTTATACCAAAAATCGGTGGTATTCTGCATCTGTAGTATCTGACCGTGGCCCATGCCCCGATCTAGGGTAATATAACCCTAACCCTAAAACATACTATTCCAGATTATTTCAGGAAACCTGAATATTAGAACATCGGCCCTAAATGAAATATTGGATGATGCCCCACTTGACCCGGACGAAGTGAATTCGGGGCCGGATAATTTTAAAAGCACCGGAAGTTCAAAAACCAATACCTTTGGTCTGTCCGGTAGGTGTACTGTTGCCATGGCGACAGACTACGATGTTTTGTAGGTCACAGTGTAGATAAGCTTATGACTTTGTGGTCGATGGTGTGCTGTTGTCGTGACAGATCTCCCGATGAGGTGGTGCTAGAATGAAAACTAAGGTGTTTTGTAAGCCAAAGTGTTAAGTCGAGGGTGAGATAGTTAAGAATTGGAATATCAAAATACATACTCGCTCCAAATAGTATGATGTGATATATGTGGGCGTGAAGTTTCAAAAATATAACGTTCTAAATCCAAAAATCTCAAACTCTAAACTCCTCGAACCTAAAGCAAGCATTGATGTACTAACAAAGATTCACTTTTGTACCCAAATCATAATATAGGTGACCAGACACGTCCAAGTGCACTAGACCGCCAGACGAGTACTATCAGCACCACCTCAGCCGCACAGAGCCTTATGCACCGAGAGATGAATCAGGTATCTTCTTGCATTATTATTTTAGTGTATTATATAATATTATACTATAGTGTATTGTGTTAAGTTATATTGTATTCTATTACTTATTATATTATGTTATATTAAGTTATCTTATATTACATTATTTAATATTGTATTATATTATATTGTACTATATTATATTATATTATATTATATTTTATTATATTATAATATATTATATTACATGATAATATATTATATTATATTATATAATTTTATATATTGTATTATATTTTTATATTATATATATTATATTATATTATATGATATTATATTATAATATATTATATTATATTATATCATATATTATATTCTATTCTATTCTATTCTATTATATTATATTATAATTATATTGCATTATATTATATTATAATATTATTTATATTATATTATATTATATTATATTATATTATATTATATTATATTATATTATATTATATTATATTATATTATATTATATTATATTATATTATATTATATTATATTATATTATATTATATTATATTATATTTTATTATATTTCATTATATTTCATTATAATACAACAAATTTGTTATATGTGTGCAATTGTGTTACATACAGCGAGATTGTTTGTATTTCTTAAATCTTAACAATGGTCACGTTCGTTTTAGTGAAAGGATAAGGGTGACGTTGAGGACCGGATCCTTTGTAGAAGTCTGAACTGTTGTTCTTGTCTCGAATTGAGCTGCTTTCCGAGTCTATAGAAGTCTTCAATTAGAGTATTTATTTGAAAACCCATCGCATTGATTGTCAGCCCGAAGTGTACACTGCTTTTGACTAAGGGATGTTGAGTACGTGTTGGTACGGCGTAGCGATAGGTATATATATATATATATATATATGATGTCAGTGCTTCATCGCCCCTCGGGCGTTTTCGCCAGGATATTGGCGGTACATTTTCTATTGACAATCATTATAATGATATACTATCAGCAGGTACTGTCAACGCTATGAGCAGGCAAGGCAGAGTATATAGACAAGAAGTAAATAGAAAGGAGGTGGAGTTTGCACTGTTGTTGTATTCATTCTTAGGATCATACCTTATTTCCCCCCCTTCCTATTCTGGCGCTAAAATTTTGCCAATTTAACATTAAATTCCACATTTTTACCGTTAAAATTCCACATCTTGAACGATAAATTTCAGACTTTTAACGGTAAATTCTACTTTTTGACGTTAAATCGTGCTCGCCTCAGACATCCCGCATGGTGGCGCTGTGTTTGGTGGGCAATATATACGGATGATGGGGTCTAGGATAGTCAAACCAATCCGTCAGATCATTCAGCACATAATAAATAAGGACAGTTTCTTCTCGTCCGTTAAAAATCTCTTCAGCTTTGGCAGCTCCAGCGGCTCCACTCCAGATCTGTCCAAATCAGGTCAGTTTTTTTTTTTGGGGTGTGAGGATTTGGGGCTGAAAATCGGATGATACGTGTTCATAGTAACTTGGTAAGCTGCTGTGGTGAGAGGGATTAACATACGTCCAAAACCTTACACATATCACCACATGTTGGATTTATATTCCCAAAACGTTATCTTTCGGCATAACCTTATCCCAAAACCTTGTCCAATTTTATCGGGGCCAGATGGAATGGTTATG
This sequence comes from Sphaeroforma sirkka, assembly GCA_001586965.3. Lineage (NCBI taxonomy): Eukaryota > Ichthyosporea > Ichthyophonida > Sphaeroforma > Sphaeroforma sirkka. Next base: position 7,676 of record LUCW03002555.1, on the reverse strand, counting down.
GTACGCACGTCTTCGTTACCATGGCAAGGCAAAGCCACCACAAGCACGCCCTTAAGTGCAGAAGTAGCTGAGGATATGGCTCCGACGCTCGCCTACTTTGACGATGTCATGTCGTGTGCCGCCACCCGGCTATACCCACACGCGGTAGGTATTATTAAGTGCATGCGGTCAATGTACAGTCAAATCGATAGTGGATAGTTGTACCGAACTGTGTCATCTATTCCTGACTGTGTTCTATTTCTGTCTCAGTGCTGGTGGGATAGGTTGAATAGTATAGTATCTTCGTATTCTATGACCCATCATTCATGTGCTGTGGTGATGTTAAGTACTTCATAATTACACAGTTCTGCATACACGTGGTAGGTCTTAGTAAATGTATACAGTGATTGTACTCTGGGCATCTATTCCTTGTTGTGGGGTATCTCTCTCCAGTGGTTGCAGGTGGTTGAGTAGTATAGTAACTTCCTACTCCATGACCATCAATCATATGTTCTGGTGATGTTAAGTACTTCAAAATTACACAGTTCTACACAAACGTGGTAAGTCTTAGTAAATGTATACAGTGATTGTACTCTGGGCATCTATTCCTTGTTGTGGGGTATCTCTCCATTGGTTGCAGGTGGTTGAGTAGTATAGTAACTTCCTACTCTATGATCCATCAATTATGTTCTGTGGTGATGTTAAGTACTTCATAATTACACAGTTCTGCACACACGTGGTAGGTCTTAGTAAAACAGTGATTGTACTCTGTGCATCTATTCCTTGTTGTGGGGTTTCTCTCTCCAGTGGTTGCAGGTGGTTGAGTAGTATAGTAACTTCCTACTTTATGACCCATCAATCATCTGCTGTGGTGATGTTAAGTACTTCGCAACCGCCCTTTCACCTTGTAGGTATCTTTTCATATACCCAGATGTACTGTATATGACTACGTACATGTCCTATATTGCTGCTTGAGTCTAAAAATAGAACTCAGCCGCGACGAAAAATTTATCACCCCGTGCTCAAGCACATGGTTCACGAATCCATACAGTATCTATTCTATTTTTTTTTTGTGTATTCATTATAGCCTCTATTCAAAGGTGTACCGGTTCTCGAGGTGCGCTTTGTATGTGATACAATATGCGGCACCGGTTGTTTTAAGTTCACAGCCATAAGTTGTTGAAAGATTTGTTTATATACTGCGATGTCTTGGGTACGAAATAATCCAGCTGTTTGCCCAGTACCACTCTTTCATACGTTCTTTGTAATCTGAATCCTCAGGCGTGTCTCAGTACCACTCGCTCATGCACTCTTTGTAACTTGAATCCTCAGGTGTGTCTCAGTACCACTCTTTCATACGCTCTTTGTAACCTGAATCCTCAGGTGTGTCTCAGTACCACTCTCTCATACGCTCTTTGTATCCTGAATCATCAGGTGTACCTGATTCTCGAGGAGATGTGGGTACAAGTGCTGCAATGTGCCGAAGATGTCCTAGAGGCGGGTGATGCAAAGTCAGAGCTGTCGCTTGCTCGCTTGGGGAGAGTGTTATGGTGAGTACCATGGTCCTGATAATACTTGTCGTTGGTGTATGTATGTGTGGTATGTGTGAAACCTGGAGGATAGTTGTTTGGGACTACTATCCTGGTTCGTTCTAAGTATAGTGTGTGAGTAACAGATAGTCTCGCAAAGGGACCCGATATCAGAATATTGAGTACAGGATTGTATTGCGAGTCATGATTTTAACGTACAAAGGATGTCTGCAAGACAGTTGTGGGCACAATTCAGACATTTCAACGCTCTCAGAAAGCCAATATAGAAACCCAATCACAGAGTTGATGTTGAAAAGAGGCTTATATTGATGTCACGGTCACTACACCATAATTAGCGCCTATGAATAATCAGGTGAGGCGGGATCATACGCCAACGCTCGATTGAGCAAGTGCCATACCCTGTTCCGTTGAACCGTTTCTCTTATTTTGTATCCACTAGACCATCTCTCGCATTTTAGCAGAGTATATGATTTGATACTATTCCTACCGTTTCACTGGCTCTGAGCTAACCACAGACTCTGCTATTTGTTGGTTTCACAGCAATTGTGGGAGTTCTTCCATGCGGATGGTCAGGGGTTGGGTATTGAGGTCGTTCAGCGGCCTCGCTTCAAAGTATGTCATGTCGTCTCAGGAGTCTCAACACTGCTCTCACACTCCGCATACCACACTTCGATTCAAATGACGCGAGAGCAATGGTTGTGGTAGACCGTATGCACCACTGTACTGTATGTCGCATATACATGTGCAATGTGCAGTACGCTCCGCATGGATTCGAAGGGTCTCAGTTTTTTTTAACCTCTCTTTCGTATTGTGTCATGTCATAAATATATATATCGATAGGATGTACCTCCTACACGATAATCGTCCTTAAGTGATACGCTATTGTACGTACTCACCATTTATTTCTTTTCTTCTGAAATATACTTTGGGTTCGGCATCGCCGCTCACAGACGAACGGTATCAGAATTTGCCACAGCCGAAAGCCACAGAACAAATCGTAATACCATAGCACCATGCGCTCACCACTCACTAAACCAGCGCAAATCCGTGCCTCTAACCATCAGAAATGTTTACAAACATGTCTGCTGGAAATGTTTGTATAGACGTTATACTGTAGCTAGACTTCTAACATGTACACAACTTGACTACAGACGATACAACAGGTCATTCAACTACTGCGAGCAAAGGACATGGAGGGGTTGATATCCATGCACAGTCTCTTCGTGCGGGACGCTGCCGCGCGTGCGTTTGTAACTAAGACAATGAAAGCCACGGGCGATCGGTCTGTGCTGGACTATCTAAAATCCACGGGAGACTAGTGTAATAAACCTTGCAATACAATCCTAGAAAAGAGCTCAACCGTAGGAGATGTTATCCCCATTGGTGCTGCGAATTCCATTAGCCGTTTATTTGGAACGGGTGCTGAAGTGATGTTTATTTATTTATTCAATCGTTTGTAGTTCTTTGATCCACTGTTCGGTACACCTATTATTTATGTCGAGCTTCACGATGCATGGAATGATGGAGCAATGTCCTTCGCCTCCATTGTGTCATACAAAATGATGGCGTGGAAAAGAAGTTCATCTCCTTGTAAAAGAACGTCTCTTCTCAGTCAACATTTAGTACATATTTATATTGCTAGCAGGGTTTCAACGCAGACACGACACTTGTAACAAGACAAAAACCTTCCAAATCGGAATTCACATCTTGGGTCGCTTTTAATTTGACTAAACCAGTTGGGTTTCTACACCGGCAAGGCTCGATACTGATTTTGCACAAGGATCGATTGTTTTGGCGTCAAACATCAGTCACGTCGTTATTGACAGCCAGACCCTGCCCTGGCTTTACCAACAATATTCTTGTAGTCATCGGTAGCATGACTGTAGCATGACTGAATACATTCAAGGCACCCATTCAAATGAAAGGTAAATAGCTAGATGATATCGCATACTCTAGTTGGTACAATTCAGAGTCTATAGATCAGAAGTGGGAGCTTACAATAGCACGATGATATCATAAGATAGACCCCAGGCATTTTCTATTACGATATCACTACTTGATACGTGAGCAAAGCAGATGTGGGTGTTCAGACACCCATTATAGCATTCAAGTCATCTAACAAGAACCACACTATGGAGAGGTGAGGTACGTGCTAAAAAGCAGAGGCCCATCACCCAACTAATGGGTGTTCCCCGAGTTGATATGTTAATGTATAAAATAATATATGTATCCCGGTGAAATAGTTGGTATGTAAATGTCTAATCTAGGAGGTTATGTCGATACATACAGTACATGACATTTTTAATTAAAATACCATGTAGGTCGGGAAGATCGGTTCGAAATTCAAAGAGTCACTGTGACTTTCCACTGTGGAAGTAGGTTACAGGAATATAAAACACCATCAGTCAAAAAAAACATTTAAAATGCATCTTTGATTGGCCTGGTGGTTTTACAACTATAAGCTCCTAAGATACTCCGGAATCTGGAGTCAAACTGCTGAGCAGTGATCAATTGTGAATTGTCGGGTATTGTTTAAAAAAAAAAATTAAATATAAAAAAAAACAAATAAATGGTCCAGGCGTCCAGGCCCCGTGGTAGACTGGCAGTACAAATTGTTTATTTATTTTTTACAAAACAAACAAAAACCAAATGATACCAAGTTCTTGAAGCTACATAGTACTAGTATTTGTTTTTTGGAAACAAATAAAAAAAAATAGTTATTGGTGTCGTTTTCATTTTGAAATATTTATATATTTTGGTTTTGGTTTTGGGTTTATTTTTTGCAAAACACAACAAAAAAAACAGGAAACGAACAAAATGTAAATAATATGATGCTGTCTCTCATAAAAGAGTCGCACTTATGTATGGTTACAATACACAAGACATGGCTACAAAGGACGATTGCGAGAGAAAAACTGATCACAACAAAATTGAAACAAGTAAAGACATTAGTATGAGTGCAGCTACTAAAAGTTCAATCACTGCTAGCTACCTTCTTTTGACAAATGTGCTTAAGATTACTTCATGTGCACCTACCACCATGGAAATGGTTGAACCACCGTTACGTCGCCAGCTAGTTGCTATGGCCCCGGCTGTTGGCGGAAGAACACTGCAATGGATGCAATTAGACTATCCGATAGATGTATCCGCGGTATCGGATGTGCAAATGTCCGATCCAGATCTTTCCGACAGTGTAGTAGTCGATGGACTCGGAACATGGCTGAATCTTGACTTCGATGAGTACACGCCTCCTGATCTCAATAAAACTTTATCGGGGAATTATGTACCGCAGGGAACATGCAAGATCAGTCCGTTGGATAGCAAGCTCTACTGTTTTTCTCGCGTATTTGAGTCCACGCCGACATCAAACACCGGATGCTGTGCGGACACTATGCGAAGCTTCGACAAGGTAACAGGCGAGCAAGATAGCATCGACATGAAGACAAGTGTGCAGGTAGCTCTCAAGGCTGACGGAATAGCGGGTTGGGAAACAGCTTATCCTTCTCACACCTTCGACCTGATGGAGAAGGATGGGAAGATGTATGCACTGTCAGTTGTCCGTTCAACAGTACTGATACCTTGGATGGCTCTTATACAGATGCGATTGTAGCGGTGGGGTTGAATGATGGATACAATGCTTCTGTACTTAAAACTGGCAATGGACTTCAGAGTTTAATTATGTATCAGGACATAGGCACCTTCGACGACAATGCAACCACAACCAAAATACAATTCGTACAAACTCAAGATATAGAATTTGACCGAGCTATGGCAAATACAACACAAAATGAGCAATGGCATGAGAATGGCATCGAAAGCTTTGTCACAGCGAGCGGCGCGCATTTGCTGGCCTTCACTCATCGCTGGATGGCGGAGGTGGTGGTAATCTCAAATCCGTGGTTCACTGCGGGGGATACCGAGATCCTGCAACGATTTGGCACTCCTGGAATCTTCGATAAGAATGGTACACAGATAGGAATCCATTTCTTGGGTGTCGATGCTGTCAATGATGGACCCTTCTATTCCGGTCTACACAATGTATTTTATCACCGGTACGCAGATGGGAGAGAAACATTGACCACATTGGTAAACCAACAGGGCAAGACGGGAAAATCCGCGGTATACGAGTTTTGGACTTAATCCCACACAGTCGTCGGCAACTACTACCTTCCCCACATCATACTCGCGCACAAACTTACCTTACCATGCTAACGCGATGGGAGGGGCACGTCCTCTTGGTGACGGTGTCTTTATAGCAGCATCTGGGATGTCGACAGACTTTGTATCGCCCACAGGAACTCACGTGCCCGGGGGATTCGCAATTGTAGCTGCAGATTGTCATTGCACTGGTGACCAGTGCTCGTATGCTCACACCAATAATGCTGGAGAGTATGCAATGTGGGCGTATACCGCCAACACGTCACCAGTTGCGGCATTTTACGATCCGTTCATCTTTATTGAAGTGTAGCTACTTTTATTGTTGGATATCATTAAGATTCAAGCGAGCTATTAGTCTCTGGGTTTTGGCATATGAAAATATAAATACATAAGGCTACCTGTCTGAACATGATTTATTCGTGTACTTCTCGATAGCAATACCAGGCTCATTAAATATATCATGGAAGGAAAATCGAAACATTATGAAATTGATGTAGTCCTTTAACAGTGTAATCTTGACCACGAATCATGAGGGATGTACGATATGCACGCGCGTCTTCCTGAAGGACGTATATCATTTTTAGTCGATTTTACTACCTGCTTATAATGCGGCCGCCACCAAATGAGTCCTTCAATATAGAACACGTCAGAGGTTTCACTTGTCGACCAGTGAATGTTAAAAAGCCCATCACAGCATTAAGTATCTATAGCATCGCTGTAACAATTTTGTCTCTACGTCAACTATTGATCAAGTGTTTTATAAATCAGAGCAATGTTTATTTAGAAATTGACCTTAACATCCAAGCGAATATTAGATGGTATTCACACAGACACAGGAGTGATAGAAAAAAAACTGGCGGCAGCGCTGTTGCCATCAAATTGGATGATCCTTTCACTACTGACATCTGCCAGTGTGATTGAGCCACAAGTAAACTGTATAATTTGCAATGAAGTATATTTATTAAAACGAACACGTGTATAAGTATACGTATACACGATAAGAGCTGGAAGTGCCAATTGCTTAAGACCACGCCGATGCACAAAACACAATATTTCAGATAAAACTGCTGTCCTCTGGTTTCTGTCTGATCGCTCGCTGAGTCGTTATTATGCGAACTTTATGTTGGAGCTGCGCCAGGCCGAGCTTATTATGTTTTAAAAAGTTCAAAGTCACACATCAGTTACAGAGCAACCTAACTGTCATATGCAAGAAAGAGTTCTACAAATGATTGCCAAAGTGCAGGTGCACAAAATCGTATACTCCTGTACGAAGGTGGTAGCCTTTCCGCTTTGTATTGCAACGGCGATGTGTTTTTAAAATTAACATCCCACACCATGCCTATATATCAATAGAAATCTTCAGAACATGCAGGTGATGCAGGCATGCAGCCCAAGAGACTTGCGTGCGCCTATATAAATAATGGCGAGATGAAAGGTCGAGAGAGTTGAAGCGACCCTTTTTATTTTATTTTTATGTTTTTTCTTCTTCCTGATTTTTCAATAAATACAATATTCTTGTATTTATATATGCGAAGGTCGGTTGGGTTTTCGATGGATTTCACATCAACAGTATTCTTGCGTTTTGTAGACATGATGGTCATAAAAACTATAATCAGTATTAATCTGAACACCGCCACGCTCCCGTTGTTTTCACCAATACATAGGTCAAGGCACGTTACACACGGGTAATGGGTTGGTCTATAAGTATTCCTTAGTCCCCACCGCTTCGAGCTTCTCAAAGGTATAGTTATAGGAAGACTTCTGCTGGTGTTATGTCGGTGGAAGTAGCTTATCTGGTCAATGTCGCTGTACAGAAATGCTATGCCGAACTTGACGAGTTGGTACAAACTCTACAACGGTCAGATGACTTCAATAGAAAGCGAAAACTTGCAGAGTTCTTCCAGAAACAGCGCCTGGTATGTTTCAGATGTATAGAAAATTATAGACCAAGCAGGATGAATTTATAATATGTGCAGCTAGTTGTGCGAT
>LUCW03002554.1:0-15115 GCA_001586965.3 Sphaeroforma sirkka | reverse complement strand
GAGAGCACAATCTAATCTGCATTTAAACGCCTTCTCATTGTGGCGCAGGTAGACCGGCTGTGCAGGTGCTGACTGACTTGCGCATCACTGCTGGACACCACTTCCACAGGAACGGATAGATGTCAATATGATCCTAGCAACGGCTGTGACGGTCCATAGGAGCTGGGATCGAGGCATGGGACAGAACATCTGTGGTACTCCCATCGACCGGCATGTGTGAGGTAGCAGGGCAGGGTTTTTTAGGTTTTGGGCCTTGAGTTTTGAAGTTTAGAGTTAAAGTGTGTGCAGGGAGCTCAATTCTGATTCACTTGCCCATCTCAAGACTAATTTTTCTATCGAGGGCATGCACAGTACTATTGCCACCTCCCCACGGCACGTGTAGGTATAGGGTTTCAGGTTTAGAGTTTAAGTGTGCAGTAGCTTTCAAATCTGATCCACTCTGCCTATCTCGAGACTGGTTTCTCTCTCTATATGAATCGAGGCATGTACTGTACTGGTTGTACCCTCCTCTTGCATGTTTAGGGGTTCAGGGTTTAGGAGCAGGGCTTGCTATTAAACCCTACGAGTATGCTCTTGATCAGGAATGTGCAAAACCCCTATATGAGTGTACTCCCATTTCTCGGTTGGCTCATCTCTTATAGAATCTCTGTGAGTTCGTGCAGGTTTGCGTGCTTAAACGTGCGCCTGTACATGTGCGCGTTTCGTCCGTGGTTGTGTGTATGTGTGTGCATGTGTACGTGTATAAGTGTCTGAATGTACGTGTGTTTGCACATGTGCATGCCGTACATACGTGTGTGTGTATGAAGGGACCGTAGGTTCTGGAATGGTCTCAAGCATGTAGTGTTTTTTGCACCACCGTTGTAAGTAGGCGACATACAGAGCTCAGTCTATACATATTGATCTGTGTCAACTCTTTTTGGTATTTTCCGTGTGTTTCAGTGTAATCCAATGAAGACCAGTTCCTATTTTGTTTCGTAAGATTTGGATATGTTTTTTGTTGACTCTCATTCCAATTTTAATATCTCTCGTTGCTTATCCAATGGCAGGAGATGTTCGTTGATTCAAGCAAGAAGTGCAGCTTTTCGCCAAGGTTCTGTCTGAATTAGGTATTTATCAGAGTCTCTGCACAAAGCTCACTTCCTATAATCAGAAACGTTTAATGCCTGCACTAAGGTAACTGATTAATCGTTTAGAGTTTTGGGTTTAGGGGTTTTGTAGGGGGTTTAGGTTTAAGGGTTTCTATTTATATGGTAAAAGTAGTCTGTGTTGCATATTTAAATGCCTGTGGGTTAGCAGACATCCTGTCTAATAATCCGCTTTATCCATTAAACTCTTCCTTCCCTTTCCCGGCCACAAACAAATGTGTACCCAGCTCACCAGTCAAACAATCCATTGCTATAATAATAGCAATAGTTTCTGAAGTATATGGGTAGTGTCTTCAAGGTTTATTCAATGGTTTTCGTTGCAATTGCAGACATACTGTTTCGGGGTCTTCTGTCGTCATACAAAGACTATTTCCTGTATTCAACACCCCTGGCAAACTGGCCAGCTATGTGGACTCTCTGCGGTTGGTGGAAGAGAATGTAATATTTAAGTATGTCCCTAAATGCACATATGTGTAAACATATATATATATATATATATATATATATATATATATATGTATGTATGTATCATGTATGCCTGTTGTTTGTATATTACAGAACAACACGATATTTTCCTCACAAACCAATTTTGCTTGACATTGCGCGGTGTATTTCTCTCTGTAAACCTAAACCCCTATGACCAGATCAATGCTTCACATTCATCCCATATCGAATGAAAACATGAGTACATACCTTAAAACCCTAAAACCTTAGAACCCTAAAACCCTGTACCTATACCCACACAGGAAAGGAGCGCACGATGTGTCAGCTGTTCTGCAGGGCTGTGTGCGAGGCTATTGCCAGCGAACGTATATTCGCTACTCCGCAATGTCAACGCCAATGAGTGTGAGACCGACGTTTGAGGATTTTGCCGTGCAGGTGTGGGTGTTTTGTGGGGTGTATCTGTGTGTAGATTATCTGTTGGTGTGGGTGTTTTGTGGGTGTATCTGTGTGTAGGTTTTCTGTTGGTGTGGGTGTTTTTTTGTGGGGTGTACCCTGTGTGTAGATTATCTGTTGGTGTGAGTGTTTTGTGGGGTGTATCTGTGTGTAGATTATCTGATGTGTGTGCTTTGTGGGTTTTATCAGTGTGTAGATTATCTGGCTATCTAGAGTACCTGTGTCTAGTCTTAAGTCTGTGTGGTTGTGTGCACGCATTCATATTCATAGACCCGTAGCAGAGTGACTCACAACTGTTGTCGCATATATCACTTGTGCTAATGACATCGGAATCTCGCAACTCATCGCAATGCTCAATCAAGTTGTACACATAAATAGATCAGCCACTCATTCGAGTTGTTCTATAAATAGAAAAGCCACTCATTCAAATTATTCTATAAATAGATCAGCGATCTGGCCGGGTACATCACGCGCGAGATAGAGAATGACATCATGTACTTCAAACAAGACTTTGTCAACGCAGCCACTGGGGAGCCACTGATTGCGCATATGCACCTGGTAACCAGCACATACATGCAACTGCTCAACGACGAGGTGGGTGTGGCATTTGTTTGTCTTTGTATAAATTTATATATATATATATATATATATATATATATATATATATATATATATATATATATAAATGTATAAATGTAAAATGTATCTATATATATATATATATATATATATATATATATATATATATATATATATATATATATATATATATATATATATATATATATTTATTGGCAGACTTGTTGCTATGAAAAAACAGCACATATATCTGTGAGGATGCTTCATTCTTACAGGCTCGTATCTGAATCATACCCCAACCTTCTCCTGTCGTATGGTAAGTCAAACCCTACAAAAACTCTAAACCCTAAACCTTATGCCCTAAACCCTAAACCTGATCACTCCACACCACTACACACCCTTGTGTTCACAGGGTGGCCGAGTTATTACCCCAGTTTACGGTAGAAGCTCCTGGAGTCCCGGGCCAGGACCGGCTCGTTGTCAGGCCCGAAACCACCCACCAGGGCAGGACATACACTAAGCCCACCTTACAAGCCTTCCTGCACCTGAGGAAGTTCAATGACCTGTCCGTATCCATTCAGACGGAGGGAGGGGCCGGATGGTACCATGTCGGTGGTGGGTTTCAGCCCACGGTTCATGTCCCTGTTCAGGGGGGGGTGGTGGATGGATTTTTGGACTGGATCAGGGTTGAGGTGGATATTTGGGTTCAGCAGGCGATTGCCAATGATAAGTATGTGTGGGGATGGAGTTTAGGTAGAATTATCGTGAATCACAGCAGGTTTTAGGTTTAGGGTATTCCAGTTTTGGATTGTCTTCAGCAGTGCGAACGAGGAAATGTACCACCCCGGGGGGCAAACCTTAAATCCTAAAACCTAAACCCTAGATCGAACCCTAAAACTCCTAAATCAATTCTTGTCAACCCTACGTTCTATCTACAAGGCCAAAGTATGATTCCGCTTAGTTCTACCACTTTCTGATCAAAAGATTCTAAAGCCTTAAAGCCCTATACCCTAAAATCCTGTAACATCCAATTTTCCTACCCGTCGTTCAATCTCCTCCTCAGTGGATTTCACTTATATACCACCAATACTACTACCACTATATTGCAGTACCTATCTATGTACCGAACAGTACAATGCTACTGCGTCCAACCACGACAGCCAGCAGTAGAGTCCAAACGCACTCACTCACTCACTCACTTCAGCCCATACCCACCCCAATACCATCCTCTACCCTCCTCAAACGCACTCACTCACTCATTCGCTCACTCTCAGCCCATACCCGCCCTAATACCATCTCTACACCCCCACACACAGCTTCAACCCCACAAGCGAGACGAACTACACAGCACGTCCTGCACCGACGTCTTCTGGTCACTGTCGGAGGTACTATCCTTTCTGCAGGGCATCCAAATGGGAGACAAGGCCCACTGGTCACAGAGTATGGAGACGTATGTGATGGTGTTGTGTGCGTCTGTGCGGCACTACATCAGTGAGATCAGCAAGATAGCGCGGCATGAGAGTCTGCGGTTGGAGGAGAAGGCCGGGGCGTACATGCCCAGTGACGTGGCGTGTACGTTGATCAATGACTTTGTGATGAGTGCGCGATATCTGCAGGTGTGTTGTTTGGTTACTGTGTGTTGTAGTGTGTTGTTTGGTTGCTGTGTGGGTTATAGTGTGTTGTTTGGTTGCTGTGTATGTTATAGTGTGTTGTTTGGTTACTGTGTGTGTTATAGTGTGTTGTTTGGATGCTGTGGTGTTATAGAGTATTGTTTGGTTGCTGTGGTGTTATAGTGTATTGTTTGGTTACTGTGTGGGTTATAGTGTGTTGTTTGGTTTGCTGTGCGTGTGTTATGCGTGTGTTGTTTGGTCACTGTGTGTGTTATAGTGTGTTGTTTGGATGCTGTGGTGTTATAGAGTATTGTTTGGTTGCTGTGGTGTTATAGCGTATTGTTTGGTTACTGTGTTTGTTATAGTGTGTTGTTTGGTTACTGTGTGTGTTAAAGTTTGTTGTTTGGTTACCGAGTGTGTTATAAAGCGTTTACGCATTGGTTTATGTAGAGGATGGGACGAATTTCTGAGGTTGGTGTATATAGCAAATGCCTATAGGGTGAGTTAGTATGTACATAACATTACAAACATTGTAGGGAGGTGATAAGGTATTGGAAAATGGCAAACCGTTAAACACGAGAACTTCAACCCTGCCATATATATCTACAGCTATGTACTTGAAACATATATCTACAGCTATGTGCTTGATGTGTGTAAGACAACGTGTGTATTTATTGTTATTACTTTGTCTATAGGCTGTGGTGTATTCCTACTTTTGCATTTATTAGACGACCAGGCCAACATAAGTAAACAAAAAGGGAATCGTAAAACACGAGAACTTCAATCCTGCTACGTATATCTACAGCAATGTACTTGCTGGGTACAAGACAACGTGCGTGTTCATTGCCTTGTGCATAGGATATGGTGTGGTGTATACTGGTTTGTGCAAGGGGTTTATGGTGTTAGGGTTTAGGGTTTATACCAAAAAATCGGTGGTATTCTGCATCTGTAGTATCTGACCGTGGCCCATGCCCCGATCTAGGGTAATATAACCCTAACCCTAAAACATACTATTCCAGATTATTTCAGGAAACCTGAATATTAGAACATCGGCCCTAAATGAAATATTGGATGATGCCCCACTTGACCCGGACGAAGTGAATTCGGGGCCGGATAATTTTAAAAGCACCGGAAGTTCAAAACCAATACCTTTGGTCTGTCCGGTAGGTGTACTGTTGCCATGGCGACAGACTACGATGTTTTGTAGGTCACAGTGTAGATAAGCTTATGACTTTGTGGTCGATGGTGTGCTGTTGTCGTGACAGATCTCCCGATGAGGTGGTGCTAGAATGAAAACTAAGGTGTTTTGTAAGCCAAAGTGTTAAGTCGAGGGTGAGATAGTTAAGAATTGGAATATCAAAATACATACTCGCTCCAAATAGTATGATGTGATATATGTGGGCGTGAAGTTTCAAAAAATATAACGTTCTAAATCCAAAAATCTCAAACTCTAAACTCCTCGAACCTAAAGCAAGCATTGATGTACTAACAAAGATTCACTTTTGTACCCAAATCATAATATAGGTGACCAGACACGTCCAAGTGCACTAGACCGCCAGACGAGTACTATCAGCACCACCTCAGCCGCACAGAGCCTTATGCACCGAGAGATGAATCAGGTATCTTCTTGCATTATTATTTTAGTGTATTATATAATATTATACTATAGTGTATTGTGTTAAGTTATATTGTATTCTATTACTTGTTATATTATGTTATATTAAGTTATCTTATATTACATTATTTAATATTGTATTATATTATATTGTACTATATATATTATATTATATTATATTATATTTTATTATATTATAATATATTATATTACATGATAATATATTATATTATATTATATAATTTTATATATTGTATTATATTTTTTATATTATATATATTATATTATATTATATGATATTATATTATAATATATTATATTATATTATATCATATATTATATTCTATTCTATTCTATTCTATTATATTATATTATATTATATTGCATTATATTATATTATATTATATTATATTATATTATATTATATTATATTATATTATATTATATTATATTATATTATATTATATTATATTATATTATATTATATTATATTATATTATATTATATTATATTATATTATATTATATTATATTATATTATATTATATTTTTATTATATTTCATTATATTTCATTATAATACAACAAATTTGTTATATGTGTGCAATTGTGTTACATACAGCGAATTGTTTGTATTTCTTAAATCTTAACAATGGTCACGTTCGTTTTAGTGAAAGGATAAGGGTGACGTTGAGGACCGGATCCTTTGTAGAAGTCTGAACTGTTGTTCTTGTCTCGAATTGAGCTGCTTTCCGAGTCTATAGAAGTCTTCAATTAGAGTATTTATTTGAAAACCCATCGCATTGATTGTCAGCCCGAAGTGTACACTGCTTTTGACTAAGGGATGTTGAGTACGTGTTGGTACGGCGTAGCGATAGGTATATATATATATATATATATATGATGTCAGTGCTTCATCGCCCCTCGGGCGTTTTCGCCAGGATATTGGCGGTACATTTTCTATTGACAATCATTATAATGATATACTATCAGCAGGTACTGTCAACGCTATGAGCAGGCAAGGCAGAGTATATAGACAAGAAGTAAATAGAAAGGAGGTGGAGTTTGCACTGTTGTTGTATTCATTCTTAGGATCATACCTTATTTCCCCCTCTTCCTATTCTGGCGCTAAAATTTTGCCAATTTAACATTAAATTCCACATTTTTTACCGTTAAAATTCCACATCTTGAACGATAAATTTCAGACTTTTAACGGTAAATTCTACTTTTTTGACGTTAAATCGTGCTCGCCTCAGACATCCCGCATGGTGGCGCTGTGTTTGGTGGGCAATATACGGATGATGGGGTCTAGGATAGTCAAACCAATCCGTCAGATCATTCAGCACATAATAAATAAGGACAGTTTCTTCTCGTCCGTTAAAAATCTCTTCAGCTTTGGCAGCTCCAGCGGCTCCACTCCAGATCTGTCCAAATCAGGTCAGTTTTTTTTGGGGTGTGAGGGATTTGGGGCTGAAAATCGGATGATACGTGTTCATAGTAACTTGGTAAGCTGCTGTGGTGAGAGGGATTAACATACGTCCAAAACCTTACACATATCACCACATGTTGGATTTATATTCCCAAAACGTTATCTTTCGGCATAACCTTATCCCAAAACCTTGTCCAATTTTATCGGGGCCAGATGGAATGGTTATGGTACGCACGTCTTCGTTACCATGGCAAGGCAAAGCCACCACAAGCACGCCCTTAAGTGCAGAAGTAGCTGAGGATATGGCTCCGACGCTCGCCTACTTTGACGATGTCATGTCGTGTGCCGCCACCCGGCTATACCCACACGCGGTAGGTATTATTAAGTGCATGCGGTCAATGTACAGTCAAATCGATAGTGGATAGTTGTACCGAACTGTGTCATCTATTCCTGACTGTGTTCTATTTCTGTCTCAGTGCTGGTGGGATAGGTTGAATAGTATAGTATCTTCGTATTCTATGACCCATCATTCATGTGCTGTGGTGATGTTAAGTACTTCATAATTACACAGTTCTGCATACACGTGGTAGGTCTTAGTAAATGTATACAGTGATTGTACTCTGGGCATCTATTCCTTGTTGTGGGGTATCTCTCTCCAGTGGTTGCAGGTGGTTGAGTAGTATAGTAACTTCCTACTCCATGACCATCAATCATATGTTCTGGTGATGTTAAGTACTTCAAAATTACACAGTTCTACACAAACGTGGTAAGTCTTAGTAAATGTATACAGTGATTGTACTCTGGGCATCTATTCCTTGTTGTGGGGTATCTCTCTCCATTGGTTGCAGGTGGTTGAGTAGTATAGTAACTTCCTACTCTATGATCCATCAATTATGTTCTGTGGTGATGTTAAGTACTTCATAATTACACAGTTCTGCACACACGTGGTAGGTCTTAGTAAAACAGTGATTGTACTCTGTGCATCTATTCCTTGTTGTGGGGTTTCTCTCTCCAGTGGTTGCAGGTGGTTGAGTAGTATAGTAACTTCCTACTTTATGACCCATCAATCATCTGCTGTGGTGATGTTAAGTACTTCGCAACCGCCCTTTCACCTTGTAGGTATCTTTTCATATACCCAGATGTACTGTATATGACTACGTACATGTCCTATATTGCTGCTTGAGTCTAAAAATAGAACTCAGCCGCGACGAAAAATTTATCACCCCGTGCTCAAGCACATGGTTCACGAATCCATACAGTATCTATTCTATTTTTTTTTTTTGTGTATTCATTATAGCCTCTATTCAAAGGTGTACTGAGTTCTCGAGGTGCGCTTTGTATGTGATACAATATGCGGCACCGGTTGTTTTAAGTTCACAGCCATAAGTTGTTGAAAGATTTGTTTATATACTGCGATGTCTTGGGTACGAAATAATCCAGCTGTTTGCCCAGTACCACTCTTTCATACGTTCTTTGTAATCTGAATCCTCAGGCGTGTCTCAGTACCACTCGCTCATGCACTCTTTGTAACTTGAATCCTCAGGTGTGTCTCAGTACCACTCTTTCATACGCTCTTTGTAACCTGAATCCTCAGGTGTGTCTCAGTACCACTCTCTCATACGCTCTTTGTATCCTGAATCATCAGGTGTACCTGATTCTCGAGGAGATGTGGGTACAAGTGCTGCAATGTGCCGAAGATGTCCTAGAGGCGGGTGATGCAAAGTCAGAGCTGTCGCTTGCTCGCTTGGGGGAGAGTGTTATGGTGAGTACCATGGTCCTGATAATACTTGTCGTTGGTGTATGTATGTGTGGTATGTGTGAAACCTGGAGGATAGTTGTTTGGGACTACTATCCTGGTTCGTTCTAAGTATAGTGTGTGAGTAACAGATAGTCTCGCAAAGGGACCCGATATCAGAATATTGAGTACAGGATTGTATTGCGAGTCATGATTTTAACGTACAAAGGATGTCTGCAAGACAGTTGTGGGCACAATTCAGACATTTCAACGCTCTCAGAAAGCCAATATAGAAACCCAATCACAGAGTTGATGTTGAAAAGAGGCTTATATTGATGTCACGGTCACTACACCATAATTAGCGCCTATGAATAATCAGGTGAGGCGGGATCATACGCCAACGCTCGATTGAGCAAGTGCCATACCCTGTTCCGTTGAACCGTTTCTCTTATTTTGTATCCACTAGACCATCTCTCGCATTTTAGCAGAGTATATGATTTGATACTATTCCTACCGTTTCACTGGCTCTGAGCTAACCACAGAC
Source organism: Sphaeroforma sirkka (assembly GCA_001586965.3). Classification (NCBI taxonomy): domain Eukaryota; class Ichthyosporea; order Ichthyophonida; genus Sphaeroforma; species Sphaeroforma sirkka. Next base: position 5,563 of record LUCW03002554.1, on the reverse strand, counting down.
TCTGCTATTTGTTGGTTTCACAGCAATTGTGGGAGTTCTTCCATGCGGATGGTCAGGGGTTGGGTATTGAGGTCGTTCAGCGGCCTCGCTTCAAAGTATGTCATGTCGTCTCAGGGAGTCTCCAACACTGCTCTCACACTCCGCATACCACACTTCGATTCAAATGACGCGAGAGAGCAATGGTTGTGGTAGACCGTATGCACCACTGTACTGTATGTCGCATATACATGTGCAATGTGCAGTACGCTCCGCATGGATTCCGAAGGGTCTCAGTTTTTTTAACCTCTCTTTCGTATTGTGTCATGTCATAAATATATATATCGATAGGATGTACCTCCTACACGATAATCGTCCTTAAGTGATACGCTATTGTACGTACTCACCATTTATTTCTTTTCTTCTGAAATATACTTTGGGTTCGGCATCGCCGCTCACACAGACGAACGGTATCAGAATTTGCCACAGCCGAAAGCCACAGAACAAATCGTAATACCATAGCACCATGCGCTCACCACTCACTAAACCAGCGCAAATCCGTGCCTCTAACCATCAGAAATGTTTACAAACATGTCTGCTGGAAATGTTTGTATAGACGTTATACTGTAGCTAGACTTCTAACATGTACACAACTTGACTACAGACGATACAACAGGTCATTCAACTACTGCGAGCAAAGGACATGGAGGGGTTGATATCCATGCACAGTCTCTTCGTGCGGGACGCTGCCGCGCGTGCGTTTGTAACTAAGACAATGAAAGCCACGGGCGATCGGTCTGTGCTGGACTATCTAAAATCCACGGGAGACTAGTGTAATAAACCTTGCAATACAATCCTAGAAAAGAGCTCAACCGTAGGAGATGTTATCCCCCATTGGTGCTGCGAATTCCATTAGCCGTTTATTTGGAACGGGTGCTGAAGTGATGTTTATTTATTTATTCAATCGTTTGTAGTTCTTTGATCCACTGTTCGGTACACCTATTATTTATGTCGAGCTTCACGATGCATGGAATGATGGAGCAATGTCCTTCGCCTCCATTGTGTCATACAAAATGATGGCGTGGAAAAGAAGTTCATCTCCTTGTAAAAGAACGTCTCTTCTCAGTCAACATTTAGTACATATTTATATTGCTAGCAGGGTTTCAACGCAGACACGACACTTGTAACAAGACAAAAACCTTCCAAATCGGAATTCACATCTTGGGTCGCTTTTAATTTGACTAAACCAGTTGGGTTTCTACACCGGCAAGGCTCGATACTGATTTTGCACAAGGATCGATTGTTTTGGCGTCAAACATCAGTCACGTCGTTATTGACAACCAGACCCTGCCCTGGCTTTACCAACAATATTCTTGTAGTCATCGGTAGCATGACTGTAGCATGACTGAATACATTCAAGGCACCCATTCAAATGAAAGGTAAATAGCTAGATGATATCGCATACTCTAGTTGGTACAATTCAGAGTCTATAGATCAGAAGTGGGAGCTTACAATAGCACGATGATATCATAAGATAGACCCCAGGCATTTTCTATTACGATATCACTACTTGATACGTGAGCAAAGCAGATGTGGGTGTTCAGACACCCATTATAGCATTCAAGTCATCTAACAAGAACCACACTATGGAGAGGTGAGGTACGTGCTAAAAAGCAGAGGCCCATCACCCAACTAATGGGTGTTCCCCGAGTTGATATGTTAATGTATAAAATAATATATGTATCCCGGTGAAATAGTTGGTATGTAAATGTCTAATCTAGGAGGTTATGTCGATACATACAGTACATGACATTTTTAATTAAAATACCATGTAGGTCGGGAAGATCGGTTCGAAATTCAAAGAGTCACTGTGACTTTCCACTGTGGAAGTAGGTTACAGGAATATAAAACACCATCAGTCCAAAAAAACATTTAAAATGCATCTTTGATTGGCCTGGTGGTTTACAACTATAAGCTCCTAAGATACTCCGGAATCTGGAGTCAAACTGCTGAGCAGTGATCAATTGTGAATTGTCGGGTATTGTTTAAAAAAAAATTAAATATAAAAAAAACAAATAAATGGTCCAGGCGTCCAGGCCCCGTGGTAGACTGGCAGTACAAATTGTTTATTTATTTTTTACAAAACAAACAAAAACCAAATGATACCAAGTTCTTGAAGCTACATAGTACTAGTATTTGTTTTTGGAAACAAATAAAAAAATAGTTATTGGTGTCGTTTTCATTTTGAAATATTTATATATTTTGGTTTTGGTTTTGGGTTTATTTTTGCAAAACACAACAAAAAACAGGAAACGAACAAAATGTAAATAATATGATGCTGTCTCTCGCAAAAAGAGTCGCACTTATGTATGGTTACAATACACAAGACATGGCTACAAAAGGACGATTGCGAGAGAAAAACTGATCACAACAAAATTGAAACAAGTAAAGACATTAGTATGAGTGCAGCTACTAAAAGTTCAATCACTGCTAGCTACCTTCTTTTGACAAATGTGCTTAAGATTACTTCATGTGCACCTACCACCATGGAAATGGTTGAACCACCGTTACGTCGCCAGCTAGTTGCTATGGCCCCGGCTGTTGGCGGAAGAACACTGCAATGGATGCAATTAGACTATCCGATAGATGTATCCGCGGTATCGGATGTGCAAATGTCCGATCCAGATCTTTCCGACAGTGTAGTAGTCGATGGACTCGGAACATGGCTGAATCTTGACTTCGATGAGTACACGCCTCCTGATCTCAATAAAACTTTATCGGGGAATTATGTACCGCAGGGAACATGCAAGATCAGTCCGTTGGATAGCAAGCTCTACTGTTTTTCTCGCGTATTTGAGTCCACGCCGACATCAAACACCGGATGCTGTGCGGACACTATGCGAAGCTTCGACAAGGTAACAGGCGAGCAAGATAGCATCGACATGAAGACAAGTGTGCAGGTAGCTCTCAAGGCTGACGGAATAGCGGGTTGGGAAACAGCTTATCCTTCTCACACCTTCGACCTGATGGAGAAGGATGGGAAGATGTATGCACTGTCAGTTGTCCGGTTCAACAGTACTGATACCTTGGATGGCTCTTATACAGATGCGATTGTAGCGGTGGGGTTGAATGATGGATACAATGCTTCTGTACTTAAAACTGGCAATGGACTTCAGAGTTTAATTATGTATCGGGACATAGGCACCTTCGACGACAATGCAACCACAACCAAAATACAATTCGTACAAACTCAAGATATAGAATTTGACCGAGCTATGGCAAATACAACACAAAATGAGCAATGGCATGAGAATGGCATCGAAAGCTTTGTCACAGCGAGCGGCGCGCATTTGCTGGCCTTCACTCATCGCTGGATGGCGGAGGTGGTGGTAATCTCAAATCCGTGGTTCACTGCGGGGGATACCGAGATCCTGCAACGATTTGGCACTCCTGGAATCTTCGATAAGAATGGTACACAGATAGGAATCCATTTCTTGGGTGTCGATGCTGTCAATGATGGACCCTTCTATTCCGGTCTACACAATGTATTTTATCACCGGTACGCAGATGGGAGAGAAACATTGACCACATTGGTAAACCAACAGGGCAAGACGGGAAAATCCGCGGTATACGAGTTTGGACTTAATCCCACACAGTCGTCGGCAACTACTACCTTCCCCACATCATACTCGCGCACAAACTTACCTTACCATGCTAACGCGATGGGAGGGGCACGTCCTCTTGGTGACGGTGTCTTTATAGCAGCATCTGGGATGTCGACAGACTTTGTATCGCCCACAGGAACTCACGTGCCCGGGGGGGATTCGCAATTGTAGCTGCAGATTGTCATTGCACTGGTGACCAGTGCTCGTATGCTCACACCAATAATGCTGGAGAGTATGCAATGTGGGCGTATACCGCCAACACGTCACCAGTTGCGGCATTTTACGATCCGTTCATCTTTATTGAAGTGTAGCTACTTTATTGTTGGATATCATTAAGATTCAAGCGAGCTATTAGTCTCTGGGTTTTGGCATATGAAAATATAAATACATAAGGCTACCTGTCTGAACATGATTTATTCGTGTACTTCTCGATAGCAATACCAGGCTCATTAAATATATCATGGAAGGAAAATCGAAACATTATGAAATTGATGTAGTCCTTTAACAGTGTAATCTTGACCACGAATCATGAGGGATGTACGATATGCACGCGCGTCTTCCTGAAGGACGTATATCATTTTTAGTCGATTTTACTACCTGCTTATAATGCGGCCGCCACCAAATGAGTCCTTCAATATAGAACACGTCAGAGGTTTCACTTGTCGACCAGTGAATGTTAAAAAGCCCATCACAGCATTAAGTATCTATAGCATCGCTGTAACAATTTTGTCTCTACGTCAACTATTGATCAAGTGTTTTATAAATCAGAGCAATGTTTATTTAGAAATTGACCTTAACATCCAAGCGAATATTAGATGGTATTCACACAGACACAGGAGTGATAGAAAAAAAACTGGCGGCAGCGCTGTTGCCATCAAATTGGATGATCCTTTCACTACTGACATCTGCCAGTGTGATTGAGCCACAAGTAAACTGTATAATTTGCAATGAAGTATATTTATTAAAACGAACACGTGTATAAGTATACGTATACACGATAAGAGCTGGAAGTGCCAATTGCTTAAGACCACGCCGATGCACAAAACACAATATTTCAGATAAAACTGCTGTCCTCTGGTTTCTGTCTGATCGCTCGCTGAGTCGTTATTATGCGAACTTTATGTTGGAGCTGCGCCAGGCCGAGCTTATTATGTTTTAAAAGTTCAAAGTCACACATCAGTTACAGAGCAACCTAACTGTCATATGCAAGAAAGAGTTCTACAAATGATTGCCAAAGTGCAGGTGCACAAAATCGTATACTCCTGTACGAAGGTGGTAGCCTTTCCGCTTTGTATTGCAACGGCGATGTGTTTTTAAAATTAACATCCCACACCATGCCTATATATCAATAGAAATCTTCAGAACATGCAGGTGATGCAGGCATGCAGCCCAAGAGACTTGCGTGCGCCTATATAAATAATGGCGAGATGAAAGGTCGAGAGAGTTGAAGCGACCCTTTTATTTTATTTTTTATGTTTTTCTTCTTCCTGATTTTTCAATAAATACAATATTCTTGTATTTATATATGCGAAGGTCGGTTGGGTTTTCGATGGATTTCACATCAACAGTATTCTTGCGTTTTGTAGACATGATGGTCATAAAAAACTATAATCAGTATTAATCTGAACACCGCCACGCTCCGTTGTTTTCACCAATACATAGGTCAAGGCACGTTACACACGGGTAATGGGTTGGTCTATAAGTATTCCTTAGTCCCCACCGCTTCGAGCTTCTCAAAGGTATAGTTATAGGAAGACTTCTGCTGGTGTTATGTCGGTGGAAGTAGCTTATCTGGTCAATGTCGCTGTACAGAAATGCTATGCCGAACTTGACGAGTTGGTACAAACTCTACAACGGTCAGATGACTTCAATAGAAAGCGAAAACTTGCAGAGTTCTTCCAGAAACAGCGCCTGGTATGTTT
>LUCW03002553.1:0-15092 GCA_001586965.3 Sphaeroforma sirkka | reverse complement strand
TATTATTACTATTATATATATATATATATATTATAGTCTTGCTATATGTTCGCTTTTGCAACTTATTCTTATTTACTCGAATTGTTACCAATCAGGTGACCTTTCGTGTGTATTGTGTTATGAAGGACGAGTGTTGAACTGTCGACCCGCTGTTTATGGATCGCTACCCGTCGGTCTTTCTTGCCATGAAGTATACACAAGTCTATTTTCTCAACATAATAGCCTTCTGAAAATTGAACACGCAAAAAAAAAAAAAAAAATATATTACTGTCAAGAGTGCTTTTGGTCTCTCTCTTGTGACTTGTGGTCAATACAAGAAGAGTTGCTGATGTAAAAAAAATAAACATGACACACTTTTGACATATTTTAAAAAAAAATATATATGCCAATAAAAAATTCTGGGCCCGTCATTCCGTGTGATGGGCTGATGGCGTGGCAGTCGTGGGCTCGTGGCCCGTGGGGCGTAGGCTAGGCTGGCACAATGCCAGTAATATACTTAATAAATATACTTATAAAAAAAAATGGTGTGCATATGCGTTTGTTTTGTTTTTGCTTTTTTTTAACTTTTTTAAGTTGTACTGTGAAATACTATAACTCTCAGAGTTTTATGAGTGTCTCCGGTGATGAGTCCTGTCATGGTGACAAGAGGAAAAATAACCAAAAAATAGAAAAGAAAAAGAATCAAAAGATATTCGGAAATGAAATATATAATAAAAATGAAGCATATTAGTGGGTTGTGTAGAGTGTCAGTTCCAGCTTTATCTACTAGTTGCTTTTGCTGCTTCCATGAGAGTAAATATGTTTGCTATTCTCGAAACGGTGTTGTCGAAAGTCGAATTGTCGAGTCACGACGAATTTCAAGTATTAATTTGTTGTCATTTTAGAAAAGAGAGTGCAGTAAATCTGCGCGGTTTTACAAGAGTAGTCGAGTAAATACACAGTACACAGTAGTCAGTACACACTGACACTACACACTACACACTACACACTACACACTACACACTACACGCTACACGCACACTCTATACTCTACTAGTAGTCTAAAATCTAACATACACCAAAAGGTTCCTCGTTAAAACGTTTACAACAAAAATAAACGGTTCAATTTTATTGCATATTTGTGGTCCTACGTTTTCGTTGTTTCCAGGTGTAAAAACGGAATTCAAATTTGGGGTTTTAGGTACCACATACAACCACCGAAGCCGTTAAAATGTATACAAAACATAAAAAAAAAACATTTTAATAAAACGTTCAATTTTTTATTCAGTACAGCCGTTGAGCCGTGACGTATGTAATAAGCATAGACAATTAGACGTAAAACCATAACAAGGAGTTATCAAATATTTATTTTTAACAAAACAAACAGTAGCTAAACTTACAATACAATATTTAGTTTATTATATATAAAATAATCTTGGCCCAGTCACCACTGTTCCAAGTGACATCTGCAGTTTTTTATTTTAAACTTCGAGTAGATTCCTGTATTTTTGAAATAAATACTTTTCAGATTGAATATATATAAGCGTCTCCGTTCAACATTTTTGCTTTATGTAAATTTGTCAAGATTGTCCTATATTCCGAATTGTAACGCCGCAACAACCTATTAGATTTTTGTTAAATAACCGATTTTGTAGCGTTTACGTTCAAGTGATTCAACTTCTCATAAATAACGTACAAAATGATATGGTTTTAGTCGAGTATATTTGTTGTTTTTTTTTAACATTTATTTAATAGTATTTTGATTTTTTTTTTAACATACATACGTACATATATATATATATATATATATATTTTTTAAATAGACTACATAATTATTGTATTTTTTTTAATTTTTTTATAATATTTATAATTTCGATAGCAAAACTGAAATACAATAGACAACAAAACCTGTTTCAAAAAAAAAACACAGAAGGCTATGTGTATTTCAAAAAAAACATATGTATCTCCTTCTTGTGTGTGTGGGACTGTGTGTCGGTAAATGACACACGAACGCACTGACACCTGGGAGTCTGGGACCGGCAGTAAATAACAGACTGACACAGGTTTTTTTGGGGGTTTTTTTAAACAAAAAAACATCAACAATCAAATGGTGAGCCATGAGGACGGTGAGCCTTAAGCGGCAATGAGGGGTGTGTGACCTCTGACCTGTGTTAGTGTGGGCTGTGATGCGTGAGCCTGTGAGGCTAACCTCATTACGTTTCCCATTATAACATTTTTATAGTAGACAATAGAAACTGCTCTGTAGACCTGTAGGAGTCTGAGTACTGATATTCCAAACAAAAAAAAGGAATACCAAACAATAGTTAATATATATAGAGTAAATAGAGTAAACTTTTATAAATACAAAATGCTAGACTTATACAGGCTTACAGTAGTTTGGTATTCAATTCATCATCAATCCTCAACTCCTCACGGCTTTATTTAAAATATACAACAAGTACAACAACTCCCCATGAGAATCACTGCTGACCGCTCAATGCGCCCATGCCTGGCAGCCTGGGCCTCACGCCCTCACACCTCACAAACACAGTTTATCTATATGCAAAAACGAAAAGGTTTTGTTTTTTTTTAAACGCGTTTTAAATTATATCGGGGGCAAATCGACCATGGAAAATTAATACCTTTAGTTGAAACAGGGTCACGAAACGCGTAGTGTAGAATGAAAAAGCGGTTTGTAAGTATTCAGAACTGATACAATGTAAAAAATTAGTGACAGCTTGGCCGCCTCAACAAATGTACCTGTTTGTTAAATTATAGGACTATAATTAGGATATACTTCGAACGTAAACACTATTTTTTATAATATTTTCTTTTTTTTGCGTTTTTAAATAAATAAATAGCAAAGAACAAAAAAAGATTACATCATGTGTATGATGTCTTTGTACTTTGTAATTAGTAGTAAAAGTACATTGGTTCACATATATATTGTACCAATGAAATTGCTATATTACATTCTTATACCCTTGCTATTGTTTTTATATATATTATAATACATAAACAAACTTCGAAGTTGAACTTGCACCATTTTGTTTTGGGAACCCTTTACAATTTTTAAAAATTTAAAAAAAAAAACATAGATAATTTTAAACGAAAACCAATAGAGTTGTGAATATCATAAATTGTTTTAGGAGACTGGATATTTTTTCTTAGAAGCATCTGCTTTTTTAAATTGTCTATGGGAAGTTATTTATAAATTATAGTATAGTATGAGTTGGACGTGTGTTTCGGGCACCTCATATTCTAACTAGTATCTTTTATGCCAGTGAGAATGTGAGGTACCCGAAATACACGTCCAGACTCGCTATACGCGAACATATAAATAACTTCCCATAGACAATTTAAAAGCAGATGCTATAATGCCAGAAAAAATATCCGGTCTCCTAAACCCAATTTTTTTGATGTTCAGGCGCAAGCAGAGCTCAATCGACTCAAAAAAGGCCCAAATAGGTAAACACGCTTTTGGGGCTGGGGCCGCCTGGGGCCTGGGTAAGACTGTGGAGAGCTGATACTCTGAAGAGTTGGAGTCCTGCAGTCCTGCACACAACGAGAACTTTAGAAGAGGGAAGAAGTGTTCAGTTTTACGTATTGAGTACAGTGCAAAGTGTAAACTGTAAAGTAATATAATTGTTTTTTGTTTGTTTTTAAAAAAGAGCAAAATAATATTGTTGATTATTCCAAAGTAAATTAAACCCCTAACATTTTTTTGGTTTAAAAAAACGTTAAAAAAAACCTCTCTCATTCTACGTTTATACATATTTATTGCTTTTGTTCGGTTTTTTTTTATTGTTTTAAAAAAATACTTCTATATTATTCAGCCTTTGGGAGTTTGGGCCTTGGGCCTTGGGGCCTCTTAGGCTCTTCTTGGGCTTTAACAGATTACAGAGTACAGACTCACTACAGAGTAAATACAGATTACAGAATACAGAGCTAACACGCCACAGAGAGGAACTGACTCAACAGACTCAATCACTCAAAACCAAAAAAATATAGTCAACACAGTCACGGGCTCACGGCCCTCCCAAATCCCAGCACACCAGCAGAGTGCAGAGTCTGCTCTCTGGGGAGTCTCTGGGGAGTGAGGGGTCTGGAGTCTGGACCGGTCTGCAGAGTGCAGAGTGCAGAACTTCAGAAAACTACTGTTTATGAAAAATCTCAATAAATAACATCATCACGAGTTCATGACCTCGGACAAACATTTGTGTTTGGGTAGAGTAAACAACCAAAAAAAAGACAATAATTTCTATAGACTGAGAGTTCACTGAACTGGGAAGCCTAAAGAAGCTTTTGTCTTTAAAATTTTGATGACCCTTCGAAAAAAAATTTACAGAGCAATATACTATAAAAAAAAATTTACTGCTAGATTCCGGGAACTGGAGCACTTTGCGTTTCTTGTTTCAGAAATATTTTCGGCGGTTGCATATTCTTCATTCGCCAATCGCCCCGCAACTTGTGGAGTGATATTGATTGTGGAAATAGCGAAAATAAAACTATAAATAAAAATAAAAAATTAGCGGAAAATGGCAAGATAGCGGAGAGCTGATTTCTTTTGGAAGAACAAAAATCAAGCAAGAAAATTTGAAAGTAAATATGCACGCCGTCCTATTCAATTTAGAAGGCTGACAATTATTTTAAAATATATATACAGATAAATAGTCATAATAAATCGGGCTGGGCCCGCTGGGGCCTGAGGGGCTGTGGGTAGATATTTAAAAAAAATTGTTTTACCTCATTTTACTAATTTTTATTTATTTATATTTATATGTATATATACACAAGACAGATACATTTTTGGCTCATAAGTGAGAACAACGATCAACAAAACAAGAGCAGGCGAACCTATAATAATCAACCAATTGAATGAATTATTGATACGATATTTATACCCTTCAGAGTTAAATACTTAGTTTCCCATTTCCAACATGAAGTCTGATAGAAAAATAGATATTCTAGACGACCCTACAGGTTCCCCCGATAATGGTTCGGATAAGCCGAAAGCAACGTCGACAAAACGGGTTCGTAGGTCATATCAACAACTTGACCGCACCTTTGCTTGTGAAGTTTGCAATCGTAAATACGCGTCAGAGCACTCAATGAATCAGGTAAATAACTAAACTTAATTGTAGACCTTGATTTTGTACCTTAGAATATGATTTGCTTTTTCTATACATTCTTGGTGACTAATTGTTTTTCCTTTTATTTGAAACAGCACATCCGACTGAAACATGTGTCACCGACGCCGCCACTGGCCATGCTGGGCAAGAATCCTTTCCTTTTACCAAAATCAGGTCAGTCCAGTGCAGGGGGGTGGAAGAGAACGCCCTTGGAGATGACCAAACACAGTCCGAATCAATTTGTGATCAAATGAGCCCCTCTTCGACGAGTTCTGAAAGGGGTTTACAACCCCATCACCACAAAGGTGGCATTACGAAAAGTGAGCCTTGTCCACTAGCCTTTGAATCTCGCAGCAGACATGAAAATTACCATGTTGATCATCATGTAGGACGACGTGCTGCGGCAAGCCACTACCCGCACATGCGGGAAGATTTCGCAGATCATCGCGATTATATGTGGAACGAAGCCGGCCACTCGCGTGATGCATATTCAGAACCTATAGATAACCCGCTATGGACCAAAATAATACATTCTATAAATCGGCAGCAGGATTTACACAGAGATAGATTTCTGTATGAAGAGGAATATCACGAGCGAGAACCCCATTATCATAGTGATTACAAAAGTCGATACTATGGACAGCGTAGGCGGCCTCACGAACGAGCGTATTCGTATCAATATGCACACCATGAACCATACACACGATCATCCAACCGATGGCCTCAGCCTATACGACTGACTAATAATGGTGGCAATCGTATGGCGACGCCTGAGTCGCAGTATCCTGGTGGATCTGATTTGTGTAGGGAAACAGACGTATCCCCAATGGCTCTCAACGAAGGCAGATATCGGCGGTCGGAAATATACATTTTTCACAACAGACTAGACCGGTTGGGCCCTACTTGTACGGTAATGCACAACCAAGTGGTTTCCATGTAGGAGGTAGTGAGAGATACAGGCACACTGGCCCCAACTCACAAGTTATCACCAACAGTCGAGCTGATAACCCGGCCATACCAGGGCATATGAGGGATGCGAGTTTCAAGAGATGTGTTCGTAAAAGGAGTATTCCGACGGTGACCCTGAAAGACAGAAAGCCAAATGCGAGGAAGTTATCCACACGAGTGTCAGTGGGTAGTGATACAGATACATCCGAGTGCGCAGCATCATGTACAAAATCGTCGTCGCCGATTAGTGACCGCCGTTCGAAGGTACTAGCAAATACTCTAAGCACTGAGAACATTTGCACATCTGATACCATCTTGACTGATCAGAAGTCCTGTGAATTGGGTGTCAACAGGATTGAGCAGGCAAGCAGTTCACATATTTGTGAAGATAATGCTGGGCAGAATACTATTGGTCGTACTTACGTAAAGAATATGAACTTGTCTCAGTGCTTGTCTGTGAATACGGAAGTATCCGAAGATAGTTCTGTGGAGGTTCTAATGAGTAAAATTACACAGCTGTCACCAGACGAAACGAAAGACTGGGGCGTTGACCAGATAAACTATACGGCTTTTTCAATTGCCGATTTCGACTTGCTCGAGCCATTCTGTACGATTTCTACTGATCACGCGGCGGAAGCTATTCAATTTGGGATTCCTGGCCTCAGTGGGTGAAAGATTGAGTGTTTGCTTTCTATCTGCATAATTATGACTATTAAAATATTTCCACCTATACTATATGCGCATTATGATATGTCGCGTGTGCGCCTCCAGTCGACATACTTCAGCTTGTCCATACGTTGAATTCATATCTTATTTTTGGCATTATATATTCAAAACGAGGTGGGATCGTTCTAACCTGCTCGCTAGTAGTGAGGATTCCATACTGAGTGAAATCACATAACTACCACCTGACGTTGTGAGACGCTATAACTTATTCGATTGCCGACGATATGTTCGAGCCCTTCTGTACGATTCCAAACGATCCTGTGGTGGAAGTTGTTTACTTAATTATGATTCTTGGCCGCAACAGTTAAACAGATGTATATTAGCTTTCTATCTGCATAGCTTAGACTATTAATGTCACTTCAGCTTTATACCACATACGGTTATGATATATCGTGCGTGCGCCTCAAATCGGCGTACTTCAGCCTATGTACAGTCAATTCATATCTCATTAGAATTATAACCTGCATGCTAGTTTTGATAATGCTTCACCGAGTGAAATCTCATAGCCGTCACCGGACGTTACAGAAGGCTTGGACTTTGGCCAGATAAACACCGTAGCTTTCTCGGTTACCGAATTTGACATGCTCGAGTCATTCTGTATGTGGCGAAAGCTGTTCATATGAAAATTCTTGGCCTCGGCGGTTTAATAGTAGTGTATTTCCTTCTACCTGCATGATTTAGACTACTGAAGACTTCCGAACTATACTTCGCGTATGTTTTGATATTTCATAGTGCGCCCCCAATCGGCGTACATACCTAGTGCACGGTTAATCTATATCACATTAATATCTCAACCGAGGTGGACTTTTATAACCTGCTTACCAGCAGCACGCTTGATCCCTACAGTTAAAAATTCTCGAGGGTAAAGACCAATGGTGGTGTATTACGACCTGAGAAGACTCATTTTTATTTGTGGTTATTTCGGGGTCGCAAGACAAGGATAGGTCGTGACGGCGATATATTGGCACGCTCTATACAAAACACTATTGTCAGACCCAAGTCTGTAATAATATGTATGATGTGTTACATCATTCGTGGTTGTTCACAGATCGTGTTTGTGTATCACTATCGTATTCCCAGGCATCGCTCTGATATCATATTATGCAAAAACTCGCCCTGGTTGCTTTTGCAGTTGATACTTGCTGAGACAACATTGTATTGTCAAAAACAAAGTACTAAATATTCTACATTTTAGAAGCAAGTTCAACTCTATTGTTGCCAACTTGATGAAATAAATGAAATATTTATATGTATAAATATAATTAATATGCATAGAGTTCTACTAAAACATAGGAATCTCTAGCTGGGGGGTTTAGAAGGCTATGCTCTACTCTAGAGACTACTAGGCCTCTACTACCTAAAAACTAGTAGAGTAGAGAGGTATTTTTTGTTAAATATTATTGTCAGTATGCCATATGGGGGGTTTTTAATATTAAAAATATCTAGTTCTGTACCTTGGGTTTGTCATGTAGGGTTATGTTCCTTTTTTTTTGGCCTCAAGGTAAACAATATGTGCAAAATGGTGGTATGTTAAACACAAAGATGATATTTCTATTTCATGAACACCTGGTCTAATAATACTCTACATTATGCATGCACTTTTCAATAATTGCACATACTTTGCCTAGTATTGCGCTGTTAGTAGATGGCTCAGCTCAAAGTGTATGCTGACATACTGGATTAGACTGAAAATCGCAAGACAGCGGCACCATGGACCTAGCCAAGAAACGTACTAGCCAAGGGCCCTCTCGAGCTTCCGATCATTTGCTGGTCTTAGTTATAGACTGCAGTCTTTATATCTGGGGTGACATAGGCGCGAATAGCATGGTAGATGGGGAGACAAGTCAGACCAGCTTTGCTGCCTGTTTGGATGCTGTGATGGTTTTTGAATGCATATCTTATGCTTAGTCAGAACCATTTAATTGCGATAGTTGCCAGCCACGCTGGTGGTAGTGCACTCGTGTACCCCGAGGAAGTGCCTGGTATGTTTTTATTCAAGATAGTATATAGTATCAGGTTATTTTGGTCTGCTTGTCCAACACTTGTTAATCGTGTAATATTCACATAGGTTGTACTTCTAGCATACCCACAGTTTCAAGGCTAGCACTAGAATACCCACAGCTTCAAGGCTAGCATACCCACAGCTTCAAGAAGTATTGTGACTAGCGGTGAAAACGGCATACTCTTTTCGTCTTCATATTTACAATGTGATAATCCCAGATAAGGACGTTATACACTATATATAGTTATATATATATATATATATATATATATATATATAATATTTAATGTAAGTATATATATATATATATATATGTTTATATATATATATATAATATATATATATATATATATTAATATATTATTATTATATATATATATATATTATATAACATATATATATACAATAATGGAAATCAATGCATCTATGTGCATATGTAATATATGCAATGCATATGCATTTATATGTACATGCTTACATGTATATGAGTATAATACATAATATTATTATTAATATATAATATTATTATTATTATTATTATTATTGTATAATATTATAATAATACATAATATATATGTATTATTACATGTCATATTAATATTATAACATTCAATAATATTAATATTATAATATGCATATAATATATGTATTACACAATAATATTAACCATGCATACATGTATGCATCGTATGTACATATTAATTATACAATATACATTATGCAATAATATATATAATATATTACATACATACACATCATCCATAAACATAAACATAGAAAACCATATATATCCATATTATACATGTACATGCATATGTGTACATGCACATAACATATATATACATAAGAATATAGCATAACATATGTATGTTATTACATATGCATGCATACATAACATATGTATAATATACAATATGTATGATAATAATATATGTTGTTATTATTATATATTACATATGTAAACAATGTGCAACCATGCATATATACATACATAATATACATGCAGACATAAACTGTGTAAGCAACGCAACCCCATATGGAGTTAACAACGCTTGCTCTCACAAATCACATGCAAGATCAACACACAACGTGTACGTAATGTCATATCTTGTATGTACGTACATGCGTACAAAATGCATAATATGTATGTTACTATTAAAGTAAAAATGTGCTAATTTATACATATGTAATAATAGCATATTATATGGTTATTATATGTAATGCATGCCAATAATAATAATATTAATATGATATATACAATATTATATACATAATACATGTAATAACATGGCATATTATATGTTGATTATGTAATAATATCTGAGCCATATATTATTGTTATATGGATAACATATTACATATTGGCTTGCAGCCAATGTATGGCTGTACAGTTATTATATAATATACTATATTATATATATTAATAATAATATATACTATATAATAATAATATTGTTATTAATAATAATATGTATATACATATACATACGGGCATTTATTACATTATATGTATGTTGCCACGTGTGCATGCAATTGTGTACATGCATGCATGCATAACAGCCAACATTATATATTGTTATAATATAATATAATACATATAATTGTATGTATATATATACATAATATATACGATATTGCATAATGTCATATTGTATTGTAACATACATATACATATATATATATAATATATATTATACAATATGGTGTAATAATACACATGTCATTATACATACGTATATATATATATATATATATATATATGTATATATATATTATATATATATATATATATATTATTATATATATATACAAATTTAATATATATATATATATGGGAACATCATTTATATTATTTCATAATTTAGCCTTATTCATATTGTCCCATACAGTAGGATTATTTATGTTAAATCATTTGTATTGCGGTATCTCGTTCCTTCTTGTCTGCCCGGACTTGAATGATACTAGTTTACACTACTTTCAACACTGTAACTGATGTGCAGTGGAATTGTAGTTCGAGTCTTCTTGCGTGGCCATTTGACTATGGGATGTGATTCATAGCGCTCTACCAAAGATTTTTATTTTCGAAAAATCATAACGGTACCCATTTGCTCTAAATAGGACCCATGTCAGTGGCCCTTCTCTCGCATATATTATCCGTCTCAATTGTCGCGACCTATCTTCTCGAGGAAATACTTTTTAAATATATATGAAACGCGTCTGTTTCGTAGTGTATTGTCGCTGGTTCTCCACAGTACACACGGCCCTGTAGCACGTCTTGGGATGAACTATCTGTGACATATAAACTTTCAATACTCATTCGCAAACACTCACCTTCACTATGCCTTGCACCCACCAAAAAAGGTTCCGTAGATGCCAACAACGAACGAGATGCTACTATATCCTATATCGATGGAAAACAGTGCCATTTTGCGGAGGTCAATGAGGTGATTGTGGGCAAGCTTAAGCAAATGGCTCACCAGGCCCCAGACTTCGGGGACATGCCAGCCCCAGGCTACACCATGTTATCAGCCGCCATAGCGAGAAGTCTGTGTTTTATCAATAAGGTGAGCACGGTTGCGTGGATGCAGGGCGTTTGTGTATATCAAAGGTATGTTGTTCACCTCAAGAGTGGGTTTAAACCGCGTGTGTGGATCACAATCTGTGTGTATATATATGTGTGGCGTATAAAAAATGGCACCTGCCGTGTCTGTGTTGTCAGGGGTAAAATATCTGAGTGTGTCAGAGATGAATGTACGCTCTAAACCAGGTGCCGTGGGTAGGTGGGGCGTCCGTTATCAGAGAGTGGATAACGGCGATGTGCGTTTCAATGCACATTAGCATGCAATAAGCTCTTCGTTGTGTATGTCGAGTGACGGTATCAGCTGTCACACTAGTATGTGTGTTGTAGCCAATCAAAACAGAGCCTTTTCAGATTGCGTTCGCTTTCGAGATCTCGAGAGTGATAGATGAGATTGTGTGGGTCGTACCTGCAAAACTGGGACCTTGTGTATTAGCGTTTAGGGTTTCTTGCTTTTAGGTTCAGATCCCTGCCTAAACCCTATTCCTCGTATCACTGGTGCGCTGGAGAACTGCCTGTACGGGGTGTTCGCAGAACAAGCTCAAAGCTTTCGGGGTTTCATATCTTATCTAGCTAACGACCATTTTACTGTCTCCTATGCAGTTACTTAACTTTTCACGCTATAGACCATATTATCGCCTCCTATGTACTCACTTAACCTGTCTCGCTAAAGACCCCACTACTGTCTCCTATGTACTCACTTAACTTTACTCGCTATAGATCACATTATCTCGCTAAGCTAAAGACCTAAAGTCACCTAGACAGCTACTTAACCTGTCTTGCTAAAGACTCTAAATCTCGTTTTTCCGCGTATGTTGACTATTCCCTGACCGCTCCCAACCACAGGTGAAGTCGCATTGGAAAATCGGACGAGATTTGGCGGCACGCGTCATTGTGGTGAATGCATCGCCCGACTATGCAGCGCAATACATGTCTGTGATGAACTGCATATTCGCCGCCGTCAAGCAAAAGGTGAGCAAGCGATAGCGAACTATCATGACACAGACGAGCTGACACAGTCGTGCTTAACATACTCTTAAATGTCCCACATATGTGGTATACGCTCACGTTTGTATTGTTATCTATCGGTATGCTTGGTGAGTTTACGCGTGCTCTGTTCCGGGAGGCCGGTAGGCGTTAGGCGTGTCTCCGTAGAGGTGAGTCACTCATCTCAGGTGGAGTGTGAGTGAGTGTGAGAATTGCCAGTAACTTACCGATGTATATATTGACTGTACATGCACATACAACATCGTGTCAACATGTGACAGCAAAGACTGTACATGCACATACAATATCGTGTCAACATGTGACAGCAAAGACTGTACATGCACATACAACATCGTGTCAACATGTGACAGCAAAGGGGTGCAAGGCAGAGAGCACAGTTCAAAAACTCGCAGCCCCACCCTCTCTCTCTCCCGCACACATCTGTGTTTATTGGTGGGTTGGATGGCTTGTCGACTTCGTTTAATGGTGCTATATCAACTATTGAGCGGTGTGTGATCCATCGCACTAATCTAAAACCTGAGTTTGTTTATCCCACCCAATCGATGCCTCGTGCACTTTGTAGAATGGGCGTACTCTTAGTACATACGTTGAAAGTTTTTGGGTATGGGCTTGGAGAAGTGGTCAAAGTACTGAACATGCTCGCAAAATCTGATAAAACGTATCTACCTACACGTGCACTCCTACACAAGCGTACTCTGTCACGGGAAACTGCCCCTATTTCAAAACTCCACTCCTTCTAATGCACGTCATTCTCACCTCCAGACGCCTAAATTATGGTTATGCTCATATACAACGATACTTTCAATGTCACACTCATACACAGGTAGTCATTGATGCCTGCTCTCTGAATACGCACAAGGGAACAACCTCTGGATTTTGCAGCAAGCCACTGAGATTACTGAGGTCTGCATACGTCCATCAAGATGTCCGATCCATTACTGCAGTACCTGATAGTATGAATTGGAATATATATATATGTTATATATATATATATATATGTACACACACAATATATATATATATATATATATATATTATTATTGTGACATATGCATATATATATATATATATATATATTATATATATATATATATATATACATATATATATATATATATATATATATATATATATATATATATATATATATATATATATATATATATATATATATATATATATATATATATATATATATATATATATATATATATATATATTAATTCTATGCATGTGTGTATGTATGCATCCACGCGTCTGTGCGTGTCTTTGTGTCTGTTTGTGCATATTCTCTGTCTGAACAGTTTGTATGCAGTATCCGATAGTAAAAGTATTGTGTTTGGTATTTTATGTAGCGTGGAATATACCCGCATCACAAAAACGACCTGTCATGTTACTGCAGTATTCGGTCATATTTTATTTGCGCTCTCTGGGCCATTCGTTACTATCAGTTCTGCCGTGCACTTCTCATATTAGCTGAGCTGCACCGAGAACCTTCCTGAGTGATGTCATATCAGGGGAGGGGTCTATGGCATATCGCGGGGGGGTACTATCATATAGTATGTACTCACGTTGCCTGGACACGCACTCATTATACAGATTGGTCTATCGAACACGTGGATAACTCAAGCACCCGATGTAAAACCTGAAGGCAATGCCCTATTGTAGTACATAGCTCTGTAGTAACCTCGCACATGGGAACACCGCCATAGCTATACCTTCACCTTCAGCCCCACCAGACACCGACACCGACACCGACACCGTGTGCGCATCTAGTAATTAAAGAGGAATACGTTTACAAAACAACGAGCCGCAATGCACAAAAGACAGACACCCCTAGTGCACTCTACAGTATTTGATGGCTATGTCGTGGTATAAAGCACTCCTGGCGCATAGTATAACAGTGTAGTACGCACCCAACACGCTTCATTGTTCATCCGTGGCATTCCTATCCACCTCTGCGGGTGGCCAGGGTAATATACACCCAGTACATGGCAGTGGACTTACAGTAGGTCCATATCACACCCCTCTAGACTCACAGTAGGCCCATATCACACCTCTAGACGACTCACAGTAGAACCATATCACACCCCTCTGGACTCGCATCAAACTCGTATCACACCCCTCTCATTGCACGCCACAGACGTTCTATCTCCCAACAAAGAGGAGCGCACGGCTCATGCGCCGGACTGAAAGAGAACGACGTCGACTACCGTGCCGCCTGTTTCTGCCATAACAAAGTCATAAGCTAAGTGTGGGGCCATGTGTGCTCTGTGTGCTTGTCAGGTATGTCAAGTGAACAGACTTGTATCAACAAAGTCATATGCGCTATGTATGCTCTGTGCTTGTCTGACTGATATCCCCTGTGTGATGTGTATGTATTGGTACGCATGCACACACATGGCATAAAACACGTCCCAGTGTTTTTTAGGACCGTCGTGTTGCAGTGTGTCTCAACCTCCTGAACACAACGCGCGTGTGCACAAGTAGTGAAGTGGTGCGTGTTATGTCTCATGATTGTGTCCCATATGTTTGCATCAGCGTAACTGTATCTATCTCGATTGAAGTCATCAGCCTACCACAAGCCGGGAAGTAGTGTCCGGGCCATAGCATACGAGGCCCTCACATTCTTTAATGTCTTAAGTGTGTGGACCCTTGCTTAGTCCTATACCATTAGTGGAGTCCTCAGTGATAAAAGGTTCCCAGACTTATAATGTTT
>LUCW03002552.1:7500-17964 GCA_001586965.3 Sphaeroforma sirkka | reverse complement strand
TATATTATAGTCTTGCTATATGTTCTGTTTTTGCTATTGTGTTATGAAGGACGAGTGTTGAACTGTCGACCCGCTGTTTATGGATCGCTACCCGTCGGTCTTTCTTGCCATGAAGTATACACAAGTCTATTTTCTCAACATAATAGCCTTCTGAAAATTGAACACGCAAAAAAATTAAAAAATATATTACTGTCAAGAGTGCTTTTGGTCTCTCTCTTGTGACTTGTGGTCAATACAAGAAGAGTTGCTGATGTAAAAAAAAATAAACATGACACACTTTTGACATATTTTAAAAAAAAAATATATATGCCAATAAAAAATTCTGGGCCCGTCATTCCCGTGTGATGGGCTGATGGCGTGGCAGTCGTGGGCTCGTGGCCCGTGGGGCGTAGGCTAGGCTGGCACAATGCCAGTAATATACTTTTAATAAATATACTTATAAAAAAAAAAATGGTGTGCATATGCGTTTGTTTTGCTTTTTTGCTTTTTTTTAACTTTTTTTAAGTTGTACTGTGAAATACTATAACTCTCAGAGTTTTATGAGTGTCTCCGGTGATGAGTCCTGTCATGGTGACAAGAGGAAAAATAACCAAAAAAAGAGAAAAGAAAAAGAATCAAAAGATATTCGAAATGAAATATATAATAAAAAATGAAGCATATTAGTGGGTTGTGTAGAGTGTCAGTTCCAGCTTTATCTACTAGTTGCTTTTGCTGCTTCCATGAGAGTAAATATGTTTGCTATTCTCGAAACGGTGTTGTCGAAAGTCGAATTGTCGAGTCACGACGAATTTCAAGTATTAATTTGTTGTCATTTTAGAAAAGAGAGTGCAGTAAATCTGCGCGGTTTTACAAGAGTAGTCGAGTAAATACACAGTACACAGTAGTCAGTACACACTGACACTACACACTACACACTACACACTACACACTACACACTACACGCTACACGCACACTCTATACTCTACTAGTAGTCTAAAATCTAACATACACCAAAAGGTTCCTCGTTAAAACGTTTACAACAAAAATAAACGGTTCAATTTTATTGCATATTTGTGGTCCTACGTTTTCGTTGTTTCCAGGTGTAAAAACGGAATTCAAATTTGGGGTTTTAGGTACCACATACAACCACCGAAGCCGTTAAAACGTATACAAAACATAAAAATAAACATTTTAATAAAACGTTCAATTTTTATTCAGTACAGCCGTTGAGCCGTGACGTATGTAATAAGCATAGACAATTAGACGTAAAACCATAACAAGGAGTTATCAAATATTTATTTTTAACAAAACAAACAGTAGCTAAACTTACAATACAATATTTAGTTTATTATATATAAAATAATCTTGGCCCAGTCACCACTGTCTCCAAGTGACATCTGCAGTTTTTTATTTTAAACTTCGAGTAGATTCCTGTATTTTTGAAATAAATACTTTTCAGATTGAATATATATAAGCGTCTCCGTTCAACATTTTTGCTTTATGTAAATTTGTCAAGATTGTCCTATATTCCGAATTGTAACGCCGCAACAACCTATTAGATTTTTGTTAAATAACCGATTTTGTAGCGTTTACGTTCAAGTGATTCAACTTCTCATAAATAACGTACAAAATGATATGGTTTTAGTCGAGTATATTTGTTGTTTTTTTTTAACATTTATTTAATAGTATTTTGATTTTTTTTTTAACATACATACGTACATATATATATATATATATATATATTTTTAAATAGACTACATAATTATTGTATTTTTTTAATATTTTTTATAATATTTATAATTTCGATAGCAAAACTGAAATACAATAGACAACAAAACCTGTTTCAAAAAAACACAGAAGGCTATGTGTATTTCAAAAAAACATATGTATCTCCTTCTTGTGTGTGTGTGGGACTGTGTGTCGGTAAATGACACACGAACGCACTGACACCTGGGAGTCTGGGACCGGCAGTAAATAACAGACTGACACAGGTTTTTTTTTGGGGTTTTTTAAACAAAAAAACATCAACAATCAAATGGTGAGCCATGAGGACGGTGAGCCTTAAGCGGCAATGAGGGGTGTGTGACCTCTGACCTGTGTTAGTGTGGGCTGTGATGCGTGAGCCTGTGAGGCTAACCTCATTACGTTTCCCATTATAACATTTTTTATAGTAGACAATAGAAACTGCTCTGTAGACCTGTAGGAGTCTGAGTACTGATATTCCAAACAAAAAAAGGAATACCAAACAATAGTTAATATATATAGAGTAAATAGAGTAAACTTTTATAAATACAAAATGCTAGACTTATACAGGCTTACAGTAGTTTGGTATTCAATTCATCATCAATCCTCAACTCCTCACGGCTTTATTTAAAATATACAACAAGTACAACAACTCCCCATGAGAATCACTGCTGACCGCTCAATGCGCCCATGCCTGGCAGCCTGGGCCTCACGCCCTCACACCTCACAAACACAGTTTATCTATATGCAAAAAAAACGAAAAGGTTTTGTTTTTTTTTTTTAAACGCGTTTTAAATTATATCGGGGGCAAATCGACCATGGAAAATTAATACCTTTAGTTGAAACAGGGTCACGAAACGCGTAGTGTAGAATGAAAAAGCGGTTTGTAAGTATTCAGAACTGATACAATGTAAAAAATTAGTGACAGCTTGGCCGCCTCAACAAATGTACCTGTTTGTTAAATTATAGGACTATAATTAGGATATACTTCGAACGTAAACACTATTTTTTATAATATTTTCTTTTTGCGTTTTAAATAAATAAATAGCAAAGAACAAAAAAAGAATTACATCATGTGTATGATGTCTTTGTACTTTGTAATTAGTAGTAAAAGTACATTGGTTCACATATATATATTACCAATGAAATTGCTATATTACATTCTTATACCCTTGCTATTGTTTTTTATATATATTATAATACATAAACAAACTTCGAAGTTGAACTTGCACCATTTTGTTTTGGGAACCCTTTACAATTTAAAAATTTAAAAAAAAAACATAGATAATTTTTTAAACGAAAACCAATAGAGCTGTGAATATCATAAATTGGCTTTAGGAGACCGGATGCTTTTCTGGCATTATAGCATCTGCTTTTAAATTGTCTATGGGAAGTTATTTATATGTTCGCGTATAGCGAGTCTGGACGTGTATTTCGGGTACCTCATATTCTAACTAGTATCTTTTATGCCAGTGAGAATGTGAGGTACCCGAAATACACGTCCAGACTCGCTATACGCGAACATATAAATAACTTCCATAGACAATTTAAAAGCAGATGCTATAATGCCAGAAAAAATATCCGGTCTCCTAAACCCAATTTTTGATGTCTAGGCGCAAGCAGAGCTCAATCGACTCAAAAGGCCCAAATAGGTAAACACGCTTTTGGGGCTGGGGGCCGCCTGGGGCCTGGGTAAGACTGTGGAGAGCTGATACTCTGAAGAGTTGGAGTCCTGCAGTCCTGCACACAACGAGAACTTTAGAAGAGGGAAGAAGTGTTCAGTTTTACGTATTGAGTACAGTGCAAAGTGTAAACTGTAAAGTAATATAATTGTTTTTTGTTTGTTTTTTTAAAAAAGAGCAAAATAATATTGTTGATTATTCCAAAGTAAATTAAACCCCCCCTAACATTTTTTGGTTTAAAAAACGTTAAAAAAACCTCTCTCATTCTACGTTTATACATATTTATTGCTTTTGTTCGGTTTTGTTTTTATTGTTTTAAAAAAATACTTCTATATTATTCAGCCTTTGGGAGTTTGGGCCTTGGGCCTTGGGGCCTCTTAGGCTCTTCTTGGGCTTTAACAGATTACAGAGTACAGACTCACTACAGAGTAAATACAGATTACAGAATACAGAGCTAACACGCCACAGAGAGGAACTGACTCAACAGACTCAATCACTCAAAACCAAAAAAATATAGTCAACACAGTCACGGGCTCACGGCCCTCCCAAATCCCAGCACACCAGCAGAGTGCAGAGTCTGCTCTCTGGGAGTCTCTGGGGAGTGAGGGGTCTGAGTCTGGACCGGTCTGCAGAGTGCAGAGTGCAGAACTTCAGAAAACTACTGTTTATGAAAAATCTCAATAAATAACATCATCACGAGTTCATGACCTCGGACAAACATTTGTGTTTGGGTAGAGTAAACAACCAAAAAAAAGACAATAATTTCTATAGACTGAGAGTTCACTGAACTGGGAAGCCTAAAGAAGCTTTTGTCTTTAAAATTTTGATGACCCTTCGAAAAAAAATTTACAGAGCAATATACTATAAAAAAAAATTTACTGCTAGATTCCGGGAACTGGAGCACTTTGCGTTTCTTGTTTCAGAAATATTTTCGGCGGTTGCATATTCTTCATTCGCCAATCGCCCCGCAACTTGTGGAGTGATATTGATTGTGGAAATAGCGAAAATAAAACTATAAATAAAAATAAAAAATTAGCGGAAAATGGCAAGATAGCGGAGAGCTGATTTCTTTTGGAAGAACAAAAATCAAGCAAGAAAATTTGAAAGTAAATATGCACGCCGTCCTATTCAATTTAGAAGGCTGACAATTATTTTAAAATATATATACAGATAAATAGTCATAATAAATCGGGCTGGGCCCTTCTGGGGCCTGAGGGGGCTGTGGGTAGATATTTAAAAAAAAAAATTGTTTTACCTCATTTTACTAATTTTTATTTATTTATATTTATATGTATATATACACAAGACAGATACATTTTTGGCTCATAAGTGAGAACAACGATCAACAAAACAAGAGCAGGCGAACCTATAATAATCAACCAATTGAATGAATTATTGATACGATATTTATACCCTTCAGAGTTAAATACTTAGTTTCCCATTTCCAACATGAAGTCTGATAGAAAAATAGATATTCTAGACGACCCTACAGGTTCCCCCGATAATGGTTCGGATAAGCCGAAAGCAACGTCGACAAAACGGGTTCGTAGGTCATATCAACAACTTGACCGCACCTTTGCTTGTGAAGTTTGCAATCGTAAATACGCGTCAGAGCACTCAATGAATCAGGTAAATAACTAAACTTAATTGTAGACCTTGATTTTGTACCTTAGAATATGATTTGCTTTTTCTATACATTCTTGGTGACTAATTGTTTTTCCTTTTATTTGAAACAGCACATCCGACTGAAACATGTGTCACCGACGCCGCCACTGGCCATGCTGGGCAAGAATCCTTTCCTTTTACCAAAATCAGGTCAGTCCAGTGCAGGGGTGGAAGAGAACGCCCTTGGAGATGACCAAACACAGTCCGAATCAATTTGTGATCAAATGAGCCCCTCTTCGACGAGTTCTGAAAGGGGTTTACAACCCCATCACCACAAAGGTGGCATTACGAAAAGTGAGCCTTGTCCACTAGCCTTTGAATCTCGCAGCAGACATGAAAATTACCATGTTGATCATGTAGGACGACGTGCTGCGGCAAGCCACTACCCGCACATGCGGGAAGATTTCGCAGATCATCGCGATTATATGTGGAACGAAGCCGGCCACTCGCGTGATGCATATTCAGAACCTATAGATAACCCGCTATGGACCAAAATAATACATTCTATAAATCGGCAGCAGGATTTACACAGAGATAGATTTCTGTATGAAGAGGAATATCACGAGCGAGAACCCCATTATCATAGTGATTACAAAAGTCGATACTATGGACAGCGTAGGCGGCCTCACGAACGAGCGTATTCGTATCAATATGCACACCATGAACCATACACACGATCATCCAACCGATGGCCTCAGCCTATACGACTGACTAATAATGGTGGCAATCGTATGGCGACGCCTGAGTCGCAGTATCCTGGTGGATCTGATTTGTGTAGGGAAACAGACGTGTATCCCAATGGCTCTCAACGAAGGCAGATATCGGCGGTCGGAAATATACATTTTTCACAACAGACTAGACCGGTTGGGCCCTACTTGTACGGTAATGCACAACCAAGTGGTTTCCATGTAGGAGGTAGTGAGAGATACAGGCACACTGGCCCCAACTCACAAGTTATCACCAACAGTCGAGCTGATAACCCGGCCATACCAGGGCATATGAGGGATGCGAGTTTCAAGAGATGTGTTCGTAAAAGGAGTATTCCGACGGTGACCCTGAAAGACAGAAAGCCAAATGCGAGGAAGTTATCCACACGAGTGTCAGTGGGTAGTGATACAGATACATCCGAGTGCGCAGCATCATGTACAAAATCGTCGTCGCCGATTAGTGACCGCCGTTCGAAGGTACTAGCAAATACTCTAAGCACTGAGAACATTTGCACATCTGATACCATCTTGACTGATCAGAAGTCCTGTGAATTGGGTGTCAACAGGATTGAGCAGGCAAGCAGTTCACATATTTGTGAAGATAATGCTGGGCAGAATACTATTGGTCGTACTTACGTAAAGAATATGAACTTGTCTCAGTGCTTGTCTGTGAATACGGAAGTATCCGAAGATAGTTCTGTGGAGGTTCTAATGAGTAAAATTACACAGCTGTCACCAGACGAAACGAAAGACTGGGGCGTTGACCAGATAAACTATACGGCTTTTTCAATTGCCGATTTCGACTTGCTCGAGCCATTCTGTACGATTTCTACTGATCACGCGGCGGAAGCTATTCAATTTGGGATTCCTGGCCTCAGTGGGTGAAAGATTGAGTGTTTGCTTTCTATCTGCATAATTATGACTATTAAAATATTTCCACCTATACTATATGCGCATTATGATATGTCGCGTGTGCGCCTCCAGTCGACATACTTCAGCTTGTCCATACGTTGAATTCATATCTTATTTTTGGCATTATATATTCAAAACGAGGTGGGATCGTTCTAACCTGCTCGCTAGTAGTGAGGATTCCATACTGAGTGAAATCACATAACTACCACCTGACGTTGTGAGACGCTATAACTTATTCGATTGCCGACGATATGTTCGAGCCCTTCTGTACGATTCCAAACGATCCTGGTGGAAGTTGTTTACTTAATTATGATTCTTGGCCGCAACAGTTAAACAGATGTATATTAGCTTTCTATCTGCATAGCTTAGACTATTAATGTCACTTCAGCTTTATACCACATACGGTTATGATATATCGTGCGTGCGCCTCAAATCGGCGTACTTCAGCCTATGTACAGTCAATTCATATCTCATTAGAATTATAACCTGCATGCTAGTTTTGATAATGCTTCACCGAGTGAAATCTCATAGCCGTCACCGGACGTTACAGAAGGCTTGGACTTTGGCCAGATAAACACCGTAGCTTTCTCGGTTACCGAATTTGACATGCTCGAGTCATTCTGTATGTGGCGAAAGCTGTTCATATGAAAATTCTTGGCCTCGGCGGTTTAATAGTAGTGTATTTCCTTCTACCTGCATGATTTAGACTACTGAAGACTTCCGAACTATACTTCGCGTATGTTTTGATATTTCATAGTGCGCCCCCAATCGGCGTACATACCTAGTGCACGGTTAATCTATATCACATTAATATCTCAACCGAGGTGGACTTTTATAACCTGCTTACCAGCAGCACGCTTGATCCCTACAGTTAAAAATTCTCGAGGGTAAAGACCAATGGTGGTGTATTACGACCTGAGAAGACTCATTTTTTATTTGTGGTTATTTCGGGGTCGCAAGACAAGGATAGGTCGTGACGGCGATATATTGGCACGCTCTATACAAAACACTATTGTCAGACCCAAGTCTGTAATAATATGTATGATGTGTTACATCATTCGTGGTTGTTCACAGATCGTGTTTGTGTATCACTATCGTATTCCCAGGCATCGCTCTGATATCATATTATGCAAAAACTCGCCCTGGTTGCTTTTGCAGTTGATACTTGCTGAGACAACATTGTATTGTCAAAAACAAAGTACTAAATATTCTACATTTTAGAAGCAAGTTCAACTCTATTGTTGCCAACTTGATGAAATAAATGAAATATTTATATGTATAAATATAATTAATATGCATAGAGTTCTACTAAAACATAGGAATCTCTAGCTGGGGGGTTTAGAAGGCTATGCTCTACTCTAGAGACTACTAGGCCTCTACTACCTAAAAACTAGTAGAGTAGAGAGGTATTTTTTGTTAAATATTATTGTCAGTATGCCATATGGGGGGTTTTTAATATTAAAAATATCTAGTTCTGTACCTTGGGTTTGTCATGTAGGGTTATGTTCCTTTTTTTTTGGCCTCAAGGTAAACAATATGTGCAAAATGGTGGTATGTTAAACACAAAGATGATATTTCTATTTCATGAACACCTGGTCTAATAATACTCTACATTATGCATGCACTTTTCAATAATTGCACATACTTTGCCTAGTATTGCGCTGTTAGTAGATGGCTCAGCTCAAAGTGTATGCTGACATACTGGATTAGACTGAAAATCGCAAGACAGCGGCACCATGGACCTAGCCAAGAAACGTACTAGCCAAGGGCCCTCTCGAGCTTCCGATCATTTGCTGGTCTTAGTTATAGACTGCAGTCTTTATATCTGGGGTGACATAGGCGCGAATAGCATGGTAGATGGGGAGACAAGTCAGACCAGCTTTGCTGCCTGTTTGGATGCTGTGATGGTTTTTTTGAATGCATATCTTATGCTTAGTCAGAACCATTTAATTGCGATAGTTGCCAGCCACGCTGGTGGTAGTGCACTCGTGTACCCCGAGGAAGTGCCTGGTATGTTTTTATTCAAGATAGTATATAGTATCAGGTTATTTTGGTCTGCTTGTCCAACACTTGTTAATCGTGTAATATTCACATAGGTTGTACTTCTAGCATACCCACAGTTTCAAGGCTAGCACTAGAATACCCACAGCTTCAAGGCTAGCATACCCACAGCAGCTTCAAGAAGTATTGTGACTAGCGGTGAAAACGGCATACTCTTTTCGTCTTCGTATTTACAATGTGATAATTCAGATAAGGAACGTTATACACTATATATAGGTTATATATATATATATATATATATATAATATAATATTTATGTGAGTATATATATATATGTATGTTTTATAACATATATATTATATATATATATATATATAATAATATATATTGTATGTATATATATTATAATATTATTAATATATTATAACATATATTATTAACATAATATGTATATGGATACGTATGTATTCTGTATACGTATGTATGTATACATGCATGTTGAGTAATATTATTATTATGTATATTATATTATTGGTAATATATGTAATATAATAATAATATGTATTATATATATATATAATAAATAATATATTAATATGTTATACATGTATATTATAATAATAATATATATACATGTATTATTATGTTTATTATGCATTGATACATACACATGCATGTAATAATAATGCATGTGTGCATGCACATGTGCGCCAAATGCATAATATGCATATGTAATATTATGTATATTATGTATAATAATAATATGTATACATACAATAATAACCAATACATACCATAAACATAAAAACCTATGGAATATAAATATGTAACCATTACATGCGTATGTAATATTATATGCATACATAATATGTATTAAACATGATAGATATAATACGTATGCACATATGATTATGTGTATTGGCTGTATATTATAGTACAATGCATGGCATACATAACATAAAATATGTGTGTCAAATATGTATATATGAGATATGTATAATATTATACAATAATAAATTATGCATCCATGCATACAATAATATAATATGCACTTGCAAATATGGTAACCACTGGGCGCATAACTCTCCAACACAACACCTTTTCACATTGGAATTCATGGATCACAAAACGTATGCGTGCGTACATGTACTGTATGTTTATGTAAAGGGTGCCATGCTGTTATGTATGTATGTAAAAACATATGTATTATATATACATAACATAATAATATAACAATAATATGTATATATATTATTGCTATTATATTAATATATAATATACATGTTACATTTTAATATATTATGTTATATACAATATATAGTAATAGTATATGGTAATAATATTATATGTAATAGCATATAATATTATTGGCTATAATACTATGTTTTGTATATACATACATATATATTACATAATATGTATACCATTATATAATAATTAATAATATATATATAACAATAATATTATTATAATACTATACACATATGTATAATAATAATGCTGTGTTGACGCATGTGTGGCATGTAGTATGTATGTATGTATGTACATCATGATGTAATATAGTATGTATATTGTATTATATATATGCTATATATTATATATATACATATATAATAATATATATGAGTGTGTGTACATATATATATATATATAACCAATAACTGTATATAATTATATATATATACATATATATACATATATATCATATATGTATATATAATATATGTATATATATATGGTATATATATATGCTTTATATGTATATATATATATA
>LUCW03002552.1:0-2500 GCA_001586965.3 Sphaeroforma sirkka | reverse complement strand
CGCAGAATGCGTATCTACTGTGTGCCTGGCGGGCCAACCTATGCACGCGTGGGCTGAAGAGCTGTGCACATGAGCGACTATATAAGAAAGGAGTTTTAGGGTTTGTATAGGGTTTAGAGGGACAGGTTTCAACTGAATGATATAGAGCGTGTGCTATATTGGTAAATGCACAGACAACACGTTTTGAAACCGTATGGCCATTACATTTGCCTCACCCTCGTTAGTTCGCTCGTGCTATGTCTCAACTCCACACACCGGTCGTTGTCGTACATACAATACAGTTGTACCTGGAAACCCTCACAACCCAACCCTTTCCTCTTATCACCTGGATGCGGCTACACAGTTTTCTGCGAACAGAAGGGAGTGTGCTCGACTTGCCGGTGAGTGTAGACGTATCTCTGACGCCCTTCCTGTGTGTGTGTATAGTCTGCGCGTTCAGTTTCTTACCGAGTGCAGTGTCTCTGATGTTGTTTCTTTGGGAGTATTAGTGTGAATTAATTTCTCGTGGAGTATTTTAGTGTGAATTAATCCCTGTGGAGTATTAGTGTGAATTAGTTCGGACTGAGATAGATTTTGCTGTTGTGTGGTAGAGACTCTGGCTACTGGTAGTTGGTCTGTGTACCGCTCTTTCTCCAGCGCAGCCCCTATAGTACTCAGTCGCATCAATGTGTGCCAGAACTCGCACTATCCCGATGCCCATAACTGTACCACACCCAACACTGCGACGCACTAATAGCTTCGCTCGTGTCAATCCTTGCCACTCTTCTGCAGCACCCGTTTCAAGCCAAGAATACAACGCGCATCCCGCAAGTAGCCTATGCCACCAGACCAGGCTGCTGATACTTGGTATGGCTTAGACCCCCCCCCACGCATACACACCAACCATGAGAGGAGAGAGGAAAGCTATAGTATACATGCCGTGCCTGTGATGCGCCTGCCTCTAAAAACCCTAACCTCCTACATGCTCACTTTGCGTCTTGTGGAGAGCGAGAAACAGGCTACGAACACTCGCACACACACTCTCTCTCTCGCTCACTCTCTGTGCGACTATCAGTCCTATCGAGGTCAATCGAGTGCACAGCTTTCTCGAAAGCAGATCCTATGGCTGGGCTATACAATTATGCAACAGACTTATACTACACACGAGCGAACGCAACACAAGGACGGCTGATCCATATAGAGCACACTGGTAAAGGATGGTAGGGTAGTATAAGGATGGTAGGGTACTAATATAAAACAAAACTACGTGGAAGTATTTTCCTTGCATAGAGGACCGGAGAGGGGTGAGCGCATCTCTGGTGGCTACGTATATCCGGCTTATTCAGGCTCTATGCTCTATCGTGTGAGCAAGGATGACTACGAGGTTATAATACTTCTCTCACCCGCAGACATAGTTAGATATTCTGGCTTACTAAGCCCAATGCTCTATCGTGTGGGTAAGGATGACTACGAGGTTACAATATTCTCACCTGTAGACATAGATAAATATTCCGGCCTACTAAGGCACAATGCTCTATCGTGTGGGTAAGGATGACTACGAGGTTACAATACTTCTTACCCGCAGACATAGTTAGATATAGGGCGTCAAACGTGCGCATGGGCACAGGCTCATCCTACAGCCTCACACTCTCTGATCAGCATGTCATATATGACACTTTCGTGTGTGCCGGACACTGCCGTGCTTGTCCCCGGGTGTGACGTTGGTAGTATTTAACCTCGAGGTGAACTTCAAAAGAAAGGAAGGAGGACTCAACGATACCCCTGTGTGCAGTGACAGGCCACTGTGGAGTGCTGCTCGCCCGTTGGCGTATACTAGCCGTATCTACTATTGGCACAGACTATGAAAAGTGGGTGCAAGATGCGATTGGGAATTCATTAAACATCGATATACTGGGATCATTAGGTGGCTCGTGCCCGAACCGTGTGCGACACAGGCGGCTGCGATTGTTTAGTATGGAAAAGCTGTATGGTCGACTAACGAAACAGATATATACATATATATATATATATATACATATATATGTGTGTCTGTGTCTGTGTCTGTGTGTGTATACATGTGTATGTATGTATATATATATATATATATATATATATATATATATATATAATGGTCAACGGAGGAACTATCGAAAGGGAAATAATAAGGCAGTGAGCGATACAAGCAACATCGCTAACGTTGCAGAAATGAATTCGATGTTTGAATTTGCAGTTGTTACTGGATGCAACGTATACATTGTCGCTGTAGTCAAATTGGTCTACAAAATTTGCACGCGGACAACGTGACACGCCCGCGCGGCGCCGCGATAGAGTTGGATTTACAACACGCTCAGACCACTGAAAGTGGCCAGCTTTATATGACTAATTGAAACATAACTATAACTTTTTATGTTATAAAAATCAACTTTGGTGTTACGAGGTGAAACAGCAGTAAAAGATATTATTTTCAATTTCCGAAGTATATACTATTGACTCTACTGAAAGGCACAATCAGCGTTATTTA
>LUCW03002551.1:0-12009 GCA_001586965.3 Sphaeroforma sirkka | reverse complement strand
AGATTTGGTTAGGCGTTTTGTACATTTATACGTGTGTATCGTTGAGCTTGGTGGTATTTGTAGGGGTGTGTGTGTTGATGACGGAGTTGCTATGATAGAAATGTGCACGATGACATGGTTGTATGCATATTTATCTTTAAATTAATGAGTACGTATAAAAAAATTCATAAACATATGCGCGTTTATGACACATTTATATATATATGCAGAATCGTGCATTCAAAACTAGTGTTCCATGCGTACGCACGTGTCGAAATTAACTATATACCCTATGAAAATATACATATTGACTATGCTTTTGGAATCATTCACACATTTTAAATATATATTTACGAGCATCTGTTGACCAATATGGTAATGATTTTTATATCAGCCAAGTTACTAACGCACGTATATATTGATATACATGTGTACATATATAGGTGTTGAGATGTCACTTTGGTTTTCTAGTATGAGTATGTTTGAATATACCTATATCTTTCAATTCGTTTTTTAATTACTCTCGAGGTTCCTGGCTGCTTCGCGTCGGTATATACCAATCCACGTCTTGCTGTAGCCTTATACATGCGCAATAAGTAGTCGAAAAATGGTCCAAATCCACAAGGAGAACTTGGGCAATAGTGACTGGCCACTTACTGCGTTTAACCATTACATTTTGATGACTACACAATTGTAACTGTCAATTTAAAGCAGATCCCGCAACCGTCAACAGCTGATGTAGAGGCTATGCCACATGCCACGAGGCCGACAGCATCAGACTACGTGCTCGCAGGCGTAGTCATCGACAGACAACGCGACCGTTGCATTGCGAAGAATGTCACTCCTTCTCATCGTACCGTGGACGAAGTCGTCAAAATGTATGACCTTGTCCGACGAGCTCGTGAGTGTAATGGTGCAGCCGTGATTTCGGTCAAAACATCGCTCACTTGTCACAGTCTACTGAAGGCATCGTTAACGCATCATTGCCTAAATATTTGTTAACAAGTTTTTACTTAATCCCTGGAGATTGTTCTGGTGCTCCTTGCGCAACACAATATACAGGATTGTTCGGATGAAGTGCAATAATTTCAGCATCTGGAATGAGGTGCTGGTGCCAGTGGGCAGTGGGTGTTATCCAGCCGGCGCTCTGTTGAATCATTCATGCGAGCCCGACTGTATCATCACGTACGATTTAGATACCAAAGTACAGACATTCCGGGCGATAAAAACGATTGAGCCTGGTTGTGAGGTGTGTGCCATAACCGCAAGAATATTTAGAGAGGACATCTATGACTACCCTCACATCACTACTACTTGCTACAGGATAAATAATGCATGTGTGAATCTAACCCACAGTCTTCCCGTGTACTGATGCATTGCTCGTTGGCAAGTAGTTGGCTTTGTTTTGCAGTGCGAGTATGAAGCCGAAAAGATGGTTCTTCGTGCTTGCTTGATCAAATCATGGGCGATACTTTGTATCTAATCAATGTTTTTTATAATTTTATCTGACCAATATTTATTAATGTTGGTTGTGGTGCGCAGGTCACACATTCGTACTTGGACATAGCGGAAGCAACGAGTCAGAGGCGCGAGTACCTGTTGCATCATTATGGGTTTGAGTGCGCTTGCCCTCGCTGTGAAGCGGCAGATCAGACACTCAATGATTCGCTTTACGCTGCTATTTCATCGGAAGCATCCGGTGCCTGACAGGCTGTGACTCTCAACGTTTGGATGCGGCAAAGCAGCTCATAGGTGAGGTCTGTCCAAGCGTTGTTGCTCATATGCTGGTTGCACTTACATCCTGTTCTAAATGGATAGGAAGTGCTGGAATTGCAATCTCGATTGAAATGTGCGTGAGTATCCACAGGCAACGAGTCACTTAAACTCCTAAATAGCATCTACCTGCTGGATGGGTCTGAAACAGATCACTGGCAATTGCCCCACTTGCATTGCGGGTGAGCCCTGAAGTCAATGGTGTGTTGGCGCATGCAAGTGTGCTCGAGCAGCACAGGCTCGTCATGATATCCAGAAATCAGACAGTTCTGGCGTATTGTGTTCAGTCGTTACCGAAGGCGTTATATGCTCATAAAAGCTCAACCAGAGGAGAACTATCACCGCTCAATTTGTTGAATTTTTATGATCCTTGTGATTATAAAGGATGGTTCGACGAATTGAGTAGCGGTGTTTACCGCCACAGGCTGCAGAAGTATCATGTCTATGTTGTTCATCGTGTTACCTCTAAAATCCTTAACCCTAACACCCATGAATACCTGTCGCTACCCACAGCCAAAGTCGCAAATGGAGAGTTGGACCTGGAGGAGACGGGGAGAGAAATCGAGATGCTCGAGAACGCGTTGAGTATGCATACCAAATACTTACACAGACACAATCTGTATCGCTTAAAGTGTCTGTGCACCTTGCACACGTCGTACCTGTCGTACGGATTGTTCGCTAAGGACGTTGCCGTACTGAACGAAATAGTGCACGTATACACCGTGGTGTATCCCACAAACCATCCCATGATAGGGCTAATGCAGTACACTCTGGGCGACGTGTTGATGGCTGTGACCCAGGAACAACGTGGCCAGCAACTGCGCACGACGTTTGAAGCGGCGCTGGTTTCGTACAGGTGTGTGGTCTTCCGTGTGGCTGAGTGGTTTTTGCTGCCGTTTGCCGCAGTTTTCAATCATATCAATGGTGTCCGTGTACTGTCAGTAATGTTAATAGCAGAACAGTGCTGTTGGATACACAAGGTAGAAATTGAATGCGTTTAATACGGCTTCCATGACTTCCATTGGTTGTGCAACGAGGCTGTCGCGTTCTTTTTTGTCAATTCTCATCGATACAGTTCCCTCACTCGTTGCGCCGCACAGACGAGCACTTCAGACGCTGACCATTTCGCACGGCGCTGAGAGTGAGCTGTGTCGCAATCTGCATGGCCTCATACAGCAACACAGCTACAGTCCATAGTCTCACAGTAATGACTGCTGCGGTTGTCAAGCCACTACATCATAGCCAAGGGGACGCCCTCGTTGGTGTAGCGTCGATGTGCAGCTCAGGCCAGAGATCGATGCTCATCATCGCTTGCATGTCGTGCAGCGTCACGGTGACGCGCTACCTACGTTAGACCCATATGCATATCATGTGCTACCTACGTTAGACCCATATGCATGTCATGTGCTACCTACGTTATACCCATTTGTATGTCATGTGCTACCTACGTTAGACCCATTTGTGTGTCATGTGCTACCTACGTTAGACCCATTTGTATGTCAAGTGCTACCTACGTTAGACCCATTTGTATGTCAAGTGCTACTTACGTTAGACCCATTTGTGTCATGTGCTACCTACGTTAGACCCATTTGTTGTCATGAAAGGCAGCTGGGTCAGGTGAATGAGGTCTCATCAGCGCATGGGTTTTAGTGCATGAGTGCGCAATAGTACTGCTGGCGATCACTTTCACTACCTTGGTATTACTGTCGCATTAGCAACCACACGTCACAAGAACCAATGGCACAAGCACAGTGGCTTAAGCACAGTGGCATGCACTCAGGCAATCTCTCGCGCACCTACGAAGCGGTTGCGGAACAGCAACGAGCGAGAAGCAACGTGTGGCTCAAAGACTGCAAGAGAGTGCCAGCGATAGAGACGCAGACGAGAGGACTGATACGCTGGCGAATGGGGATGTACTTCTCAAGGGTTATGACTGAATGTGCTCCTCTAGGTTATGACTGAGTAGAGACGGTCAGATATGCCGTAGATGTGTTTCACGAATCTGCTTATATTTGGAGATGGTAGATGTCGCTTTCTCCAATGTCCAACGTATGCGACATTCACTTAGCGCTATGTAAACCACAACCAGCACATCTGCGCTGAATATGACTGTTCGAGGAACAAGGCCGCATCAGTTTCTGTATTTTTTCTCAGAGGAGAAACGGGCAGCGCCGCTCGACACCTGCACGTCCACGAGTGCAACCATCATGGCTAGCTTAGCTGTGATGCACGCAGCCATGCCACGTGAGTAGTTACAGCAACCATCATGGCTAGCTTAGCCGTGATGCACACAGCCATGCCACTGTGAATAGTTATAGGTGTTAGTTCGGAATGCATTCCAGCATGTTCCATTGTCCGGTAGGAGTCGCACCACTTCCCACGGGTCATGCAACGGCACTCAAGTCCTTCTGAATACAACACCCGTTCTGGATCAAGGGATGGAGCATGTGAGCTTCTCGTGTCTCTATCGAGGGCTAATTCACAGTTTAAACCTATTGACAATCAGATCAGCGAAGTCTGTATGGGAAAGGACAATCCAAAGGGAACTCTGCCTCACTGGAAGCTAGACTGTAGTACTGTTCCCCTGTAGATAAAATAAAATAAAATCGAAAATCAAAATTAAAAAATCAAAATGAAAATAAAATTTAAATTCAACTTTTCATGGCCCAACATTGCTCGTCAGATGTGTTGAATACGAATCCATCTCATCCTGGATAGGGTTTTCTAAAACCCTAAAACCCTAAAACCCTGTGATGTCCAAAATATTTCATGGTTTCGAAAAAGTGCTCACTAACACCGCATTAACATTTTCATTGAGATTGCTTATTATATTTTGTCGTGTTTGTGTTTGTCCACCGCTCGTAGCCGTACCTCGCACTATGCGCGCTACAGAATATAATCTGATCTGTATTTATAGACAAGTCGCGTAAAGGGTTTGCTTTGTCCTATCCTGATACCCTGTGAAAACCCTGAAACAGAACTCCTACTGTTTCGGCTTCACGTCTAAGTCTCGGTTATTAATGGTGGCTGCAGTTGGTACACACACTACGAAGTGATCAATTCTAGTATCTCCGGCTTACTTCTAATGGATTGATACGATATTTTGTAGCGTTTATTGACAGTGTTTGTCCACGACGATTGATGGCACACAGCATTTGCCGCCACACTCTGAAAGCATTTCCTGGCGATAGCTTAGGGATTAGTGTCCATTCCTTGCTCTCGAGCTGTCTGGTGCAATCGTGGGTAGGACGATACCTTGCAGCCCCCCCCTCGCAAGTGATAAAGAGTTCAGTTCAATCCACCGTTCACGTGCGCGTATGATGCACGATGGAGGCTCTGTGTCTGATTTGTGTGTTTTAGATACAGGGCTGCCATCGGTACGCTACAATTGAGGCAATGTCTGATGTGAGATTGCACGCTAACTCTCAATCAAGTAGTCTCACACTAACTCTCAATCACGTAGTCTCACACTAACTCTCAATCACTTCTGTGGCATCGCCCAATGCCTTGTTGGGCTTCTTGGTCTGTCCCTTAATAAGATTTGGCGTTTTGACTTGGAAGTGCGTGCGCATGTGGTCCTCGAACAGCGTAGCGGTGTCCATTATGTCATTCATCAGTGTTGTGCGATCGGGATGCATGTCCTTTTCGCTATATTGTCTGTGAAAATAGATATATAAAGCACACATTTCCAAATTTAGTTCGGTGTTAGGCCGGCTGGCTCTTGATGTTCGGTAAAACCCTAAAAACACTCCCAGTCCTATCTGTAACGAGAAAAGTAAACACTCCCAGTCCTATCTGTAACGAGAAAAGGGAACACTCCTAGTCCTATCTATAACAAGAAAAGTGAACACTCAGTCCTTTCTAAAACGAGAAAAGTAAACACTCCCAGTCCTATCTATAACGAGAAAAGTAAACACTCCTAGTCCTATCTATAACAAGAAAAGTAAACACTCCCAGTCCTATCTAAAACGAGAAAAGTAAACACTCCCAGTCCTATCATAACGAGCAGTCCTATCTGTAACGAGAAAAGTGAACACTCCTCGTCCTATCTAAAACAAGAAAAGTGAACACTCCTAGTCCTATCTATAACAAGAAAAGTAAACACTCCAAGTCCTATCTATAACGAGAAAAGTGAACACTCCTAATCCTATCTATAACAAGAAAAGTAAACTCCTAGTCCTATCTATAACGAAAAAAGTAAACACTCCCACCGACGCACTGAACCTCTACAGAGCGCATTGTACAGCAGATAGTAATATGTCGAACTATACACAGCACATCGTTCGGTTGACGATCAATTGTAGCTCACCATTGGAGGTTACCTTGGTTGTTACCTTGTTTGTTACCTTGTTTGTCACTCACCTATCGTTGTAGTGGAATGCGATGAGATGCGACAAGTACTGTGCTGTGCGATCAGTGACCTTCACCATATGGCCACCCTATTGTGGTAATTAGTGGGGAAAAGTCACGAGTTTTGATGAATACTTTCTTTCAGTCGAGAAGCGGACTTAGTTGAACGACACCTACTTCAAGAAATGGCTAAATGTGGTCAGTGACAGCTACGCAGTGCATAGAGGGAAAAATCGACTCTCAGGACTACAAGCGAGAGCATAGCGGTGATGCAAACCCTTACCTTAGCAGCACCCAGCCGGGAGATGAAGTCAGGGTGTAATGTGTTGATGTGGATCTGATTGCCCACCATCACAGATCGATGAAGTGGCTGGCCTTCAGCTGCTGGCATCTCTATGAACCTAAATGAGTGGAAGTGTGAGTGATTCACACCCGTACGAGAGGAAGTGAGAGAGATTAAATGGGTCAGGCCGATCCAGAGAAATAGCATTCTTCGGCAGATCAGTAATTTTCAGGTAACCGGCGTTGGCGCCAAATAAGGTGATGTGAACAATACTATCTGCTGCATAAAACCCTAAAACTGCATCTAGATCATTATAAGCCATGTGACCAGACAATAGCATTTATTGCATCTGGATCATTATAAACCATTTGACCAGACAATAGCACTTCATTATAAGCCATGTGACCAGACAATTGCACTTACTACATCTGGATCAGTATAAACCATGCGACCAGACAATGGTACTTACTGCATCTGGATCATGGCATCGTGCTTTTTCTTGACTCGTTCTGCTTCGAGTGCTTTTTCCCGCGCCTCCCGTTGCTGTCCGAGTTTGTCATCATCAATTGGCTGTCTGAGTTTCTCCTCATTAATTGGCTCAGGCTTCTGCACTTCCGTTGGTTGACTCTGTGTCACCGGTTCTGCTTTTGGCTGCGGTTTTGGCTGCGGCTACCATCATATATTGATTTTGAATTGAAGATGGTCAGACGGGGGTCTAAAAATAATAAATAAACAATGGCATTATGAAGTGCGTCTTGAGTGAAACACCGAGGCATCCCCGAACACACCTTAGACTCCATCACCTCGAGCTGCTCGACCGTCATTCCGGGTAAACTTCGGCGCTTCTTTCTGCAAGGGAATGAGTACGAAAGTTTGGCTACGGAATGGGGAACGAATTTCTGTTAAGTTCATTTGGAGGCAGGAGAGTGCTATGGTTTGATGAGCCTATGTAGACTGGCAGAAGTATCAATTTATGTCGCTGATAGACTGGACAACCACAGAGCAGTCAAATTTCGTAGGCTGTGCACCCGTGTGCAACAGATACGCATCTAGTGTAAAGGTAATATCACCCCCACCACTGCATATAAAGATAGCACAATACCTACCCATGGCTCTCGCAATGCGTCGCTTGACCTTTTCCTGGTCGGTCATCATGTTAAAGAAGGCCTCACTCAGATCAACGCCATATTTGGTCATCTCTTTGACTGTGTGCTGTGCCGTTTCCATATCGAGCGCTGCTTTGATTTTGTGTTCCAGTGCTGCCAGGCGATCGTACAGCGCGCGACGCTCAGCTCCTGTGGCGCAAAACAGTGACACAGTGGGGCTGAGCAACACAAAAACAGTCAAAAGAGGGCTCACAATTTAAATTATCACCGTGAATACTAGTTCGTTGACCGTTCTCCATCTCGTTAGGGTACCCTCATGAGCTTGTATACATAATTTCGACCACTCCTCACCACTCAGCGACAATGGACAACTGGATCTGCAGCTCAGATGCACAAGTACAGGAAACTGGCCACACACAGCCCATTGGCTTGACTGTCCAATGGCACGACAGACAATATATATTACTCATCAGTGCAAGCGCATATCCTGTGGCCTGCTGAGAGTCAGTCAGTACATTTGAGTACAACGGAACACTCACGCGGTTCATCTGAGGCTTTCTCTGGCCAACCCGCACAAATAGAATGAACCACAACCAGACGAATGGGATACAGACGCATTGCAAAATACGTAGACTGGCCATTGGCCATGGGAGAGGCTTACCCGTCTGGAACTCGTCTCTGGTGATGACTGTTTGCACGGCATCTGTCACATCGATGTAACCGATGATGTTGGGGTGCGACCACAGAGTGGACTTGTACTGGCTGTGCTTAGCGAACGACTGCATTTTGTCCACTTCGTTAATGCGCCGCCCCAACGAGAAGAACCGTGGGCGACACCCTGTGTACTCATGAGTGGTCACCTGCACAGCCGCGGAGGGGCAGCGGGTCAGCCTCTGCCTACCAGTTCACACACACAACACAACGGGCTCTAAAACTCAAAGCCCTAACCTTAAACAACTGGCTTTAAACCCCTGAACCCTTACCCTAAACAACTGGTTCCAGCGTATTGCAAGTCAGGCTTAAGAACAGAAGGAACTGCCACAGCGCACGCGATGTATCAGCTCACATTAGAGTGAGGCTTATAAACTTCAACTCGCACTGACTGTGGGTACCTACGTGCGCAAAATTATGGACTAACAAACATTTAAACCATAAACTACCAAACGTTTAAACCATACCTTCAAATTCACAGTCACGGAGTGCCCATGCACTGTGAAATCGTCTCGGAACTCGACCCCTTCGATTTTCTCATAATCAAAAGGTATACACTTGCGTCGCTTCTTTTTATATACGATACGAATGAAATATTAGATCGATCCTATCGATCGTAGTAACTAGCTCAGCTACGTGCCAAATAACATATCCAGGTAAAGTTGAACTACAAGCGGAGGTC
Source organism: Sphaeroforma sirkka (assembly GCA_001586965.3). Lineage (NCBI taxonomy): Eukaryota > Ichthyosporea > Ichthyophonida > Sphaeroforma > Sphaeroforma sirkka. Next base: position 3,125 of record LUCW03002551.1, on the reverse strand, counting down.
GAATACAAGTGAAAGTCAGATTACAAGTGAAAGCTAGACTACAAATGAAAGGTAGACTACATGTGAAAGTTGGATAACAAGTGAAAGTCAGACTACAAGTGAAAGGTAGACTACCAATAAAAGTTAGACTACCAGTTAAAGTTGGACTACCAGTTAAAGTTGGAATACCAGTTAAAGTTGGACTGCCAGTTAAAGTTGGACTACCAGCTAAGTTGGACTACCAGTTAAAGTTGGACTACCAGTTAAAGTTGGACTACCAGTTAAAGTTGACTACCAGTTAAAGTTGGACTACCAGTTAAAGTTGGACTACCAGTTAAAGTTGGACTACCAGGTAAAGTTGGACTACCAGGTAAAGTTGAACTACCACTTAAAGTTGATTACCAGGTAAAGTTGGACTACCAATTAAAGTTGGACTATCAGTTAAAGTTGGACTACCAGTTAAAGTTGAGACTACCAGGTAAAGTTGGACTACCACTTAAAAGTTGATTACCAGGTAAAGTTGGACTACCAATTAAAGTTGGACTACCAATTAAAGTTGGACTGCCAGCTTAAGTTTGACTACCAGTAAAAGTTTGACTACCAGGTAAAGTTTGACTACCAGTTAAAGTTGGACTACCAGTTAAAGTTGGACTACCAGGTAAAGTTGGACTACCAGGTAAAGTTGGACTACCACTTAAAGTTGGATTACCAGGTAAAGTTGGACTACCAATTAAAGTTGGACTATCAGTTAAAGTTGGACTACCAGTTAAAGTTGGACTACCAGGTAAAGTTGGACTACCACTTAAAGTTGGATTACCAGGTAAAGTTGGACTACCAATTAAAGTTGGACTACCAATTAAAGTTGGACTGCCAGCTTAAGTTTGACTACCAGTAAAAGTTTGACTACCAGGTAAAGTTTGACTACCAGTTAAAGTTGGACTACCAGTTAAAGTTGGACTACCAGGTAAAGTTGGACTACCAGGTAAAGTTGGACTACCACTTAAAGTTGGATTACCAGGTAAAGTTGGACTACCAATTAAAGTTGGACTGCCAGCTGAAGTTTGACTACCAGTAAAAGTTTGACTACCAGCTAAAGTTTGACTACCAGTTAAAATTTGACTACCAGTTAAAGTTAGCCTACCAGGTAAAGTTGGACTACAAGTGAGCATTGTACACAAGGGCCACCTCATGTATCCCTAAATTGCACGGGCCGTGTGACTCTTAAAACCCATTTCTAAATCGACTACTTGAATCGGCTAGTTAGTTCAGTAACGCTGCTCGCGCATGGGTGTACAGCCCAGAACAAAAGCAGAAAGTACAATAGTACTTGAAGTACACGTGAGATGCTTTCGCAGTTGTGCCTGTCCATGTGACAGCACACCAACTGGTTTACGATATCGTACGCAAGCGGACACATACCATCACTTTGCCAACGATTTCTTCCACAGTAATCGACAGACTAGGGCGACAAAGCAAGCGCTCGAAGTGATACTGAATTTCCTCAGCGATAACGTTGATGTCCACCTGCAGTGACACAGGGAGCAAGAATCAGGTCAAAGGCTCACCACCGCATATGCACACCACCACATGTGCAAGGATGCAACCTGGCCCATGTCTGATGCACCACTAGCACAGCTGCATATGTGTAAGTGAGTAGTGACACACTGTGTAACATGGTGACGTGCACGAAGAACAATACATCGACGAGCAAAACATTAATACATAACCTGATCACGAGCATTAACATTATTACATAACGTGATCACGAGCAGTAACATTAATACATAACGTGATCACGAGCATTAAGATAAATACAAACGTGATCACACGAGCATTAAAATTTAATACATAACGTGATCACGAGCAGTAACATTAATACATAGCGTGATCACGAGTATTAACATCAATAGATAACGTGATCACGAGCAATAACATATATACATAACGTGATCAAGAGCATTAACTTTAACTTTTTTTGATGCAGCGGAGCAAGGGTTGCACATTCTATCAGCTGCCACTTTTATTCGAGTGATACACAAATTGATCTTTGTGCACATTTAAGATAGCGCCCTCAGTAGACAGATCCACTATAAGATTTGAATATAAACACTCATGACCACCACGTACAAACAAGACAACCATAACATGTTCCCCAACACGCTCAACACGAGCACACAACACAGCCACAACATGCACACCACACACACAACACGAGCACACGCATAACGCACCCTCGCAGCCACTCTGGATCGACTCCGGAGATATAGACATTCGTTCCGCTGGTGGTGAATGGGCGTCCTCACTGTAACCGACGCGCAGACAATGTTGAGCAATAAATCAAAGTCACATGCGAATGCCATGGACTAAGTCACTCAATGGGCAGACATGACGTGCAGTTGTAATACATCAAAGTCATATGCGAATGCCATGGATCAAAGCACTCAATGGGCAGCCATGACGTGCAGGTGTAATACATCAAAGTCACATGCGAATGCCATGGACTCAAGGCACCCAATGGGCAGCCATGACGTGCAGGTGTGATACATCGAAGTCACATGCGAATGCCATAGAGCTAGGGCACTCAATGGGCAGCCATGACATGCAGGTGTAATACATGAAAGTCAAATGTCGAATCAAGGCACTCAATGAGCAGTCATGACGTGCAGGTGTAATACATCGAAGTCACATGCGAATGCCATAGACTACACGGCACTCAATGGGCAGCCATGACATGCAGTTCACCGGATTGAAAAAAGGAATTACCAAAGGAATCGAATCGACACTTATCCGCATGTATAATGCATCATAGAATTGAGTTCATGAGCACAAAGCAACAGTTAGAAAGTCTCAAAAGTGCATATTCACATACGGGTGCACGATGATGTGTGGCGGCTCTATGTCGGTGTGACGATCTCGATCCAGAGTAACACTCAGCAGGGGACCATCGTGAGTCTGTGGTAGGTGGGGAGTACGTAGGCTTCATTAAGTTAAAGAAGCAAACTGAACACTCTAGCAGAAACATGGCCATCGATTCTCGCGACGAGAGATGGACTCGTCTTTCTCTGGATAGAAGTACTTTCTAAGCGTAGGTACTTTTCCAATTTCGGATACTGGTGTGTGAGTTCGCCAATACATACCGCAGAAAA
>LUCW03002550.1:0-21126 GCA_001586965.3 Sphaeroforma sirkka | reverse complement strand
ATTTGTAGGGGTGTGTGTGTTGATGACGGAGCTGCTACATGATAGAAATGTGCACGATGACATGGTTGTATGCATATTTATCTTTAAATTAATGAGTACGTATAAAAAATTCATAAACATATGCGCGCGTTTATGACACATTTATATATATATGCAGAATCGTGCATTCAAACTAGTGTTCCATGCGTACGCACGTGTCGAAATTAACTATATACCTTATGAAAATATACATATTGACTATGCTTTTGGAATCATTCACACATTTTAAATATATATTTACGAGCATCTGTTGACCAATATGGTAATGATTTTATATCAGCCAAGTTACTAACGCACGTATATATTGATATACATGTGTACATATATAGGTGTTGAGATGTCACTTTGGTTTTCTAGTATGAGTATGTTTGAATATACCTATATCTTTCAATTCGTTTTTTAATTACTCTCGAGGTTCCTGGCTGCTTCGCGTCGGTATATACCAATCCACGTCTTGCTGTAGCCTTATACATGCGCAATAAGTAGTCGAAAAATGGTCCAAATCCACAAGGAGAACTTGGGCAATAAGTGACTGGCCACTTACTGCGTTTAACCATTACATTTTGATGACTACACAATTGTAACTGTCAATTTAAAGCAGATCCCGCAACCGTCAACAGCTGATGTAGAGGCTATGCCACATACCACGAGGCCGACAGCATCAGACTACGTGCTCGCAGGCGTAGTCATCGACAGACAACGCGACCGTTGCATTGCGAAGAATGTCACCCTTCTCATCGTACCGTGGACGAAGTCGTCAAAATGTATGACCTTGTCCGACGAGCTCGTGAGTGTAATGGTGCAGCCGTGATTTCGGTCAAAACATCGCTCACTTGTCACAGTCTACTGAAGGCATCGTTAACGCATCATTGCCTAAATATTTGTTAACAAGTTTTTACTTAATCCCTGGAGATTGTTCTGGTGCTCCTTGCGCAACACAATATACAGGATTGTTCGGATGAAGTGCAATAATTTCAGCATCTGGAATGAGGTGCTGGTGCCAGTGGGCAGTGGGTGTTATCCAGCCGGCGCTCTGTTGAATCATTCATGCGAGCCCGACTGTATCATCACGTACGATTTAGATACCAAAGTACAGACATTCCGGGCGATAAAACGATTGAGCCTGGTTGTGAGGAGTGTGTGCCATAACCGCAAGAATATTTAGAGAGGACATCTATGACTACCCTCACATCACTACTACTTGCTACAGGATAAATAATGCATGTGTGAATCTAACCCACAGTCTTCCCGTGTACTGATGCATTGCTCGTTGGCAAGTAGTTGGCTTTGTTTTTTGCAGTGCGAGTATGAAGCCGAAAAAGATGGTTCTTCGTGCTTGCTTGATCAAATCATGGGCGATACTTTGTATCTAATCAATGTTTTTTATAATTTTATCTGACCAATATTTATTAATGTTGGTTGTGGTGCGCAGGTCACACATTCGTACTTGGACATAGCGGAAGCAACGAGTCAGAGGCGCGAGTACCTGTTGCATCATTATGGGTTTGAGTGCGCTTGCCCTCGCTGTGAAGCGGCAGATCAGACACTCAATGATTCGCTTTACGCTGCTATTTCATCGGAAGCATCCGGTGCCTGGACAGGCTGTGACTCTCAACGTTTGGATGCGGCAAAGCAGCTCATAGGTGAGGTCTGTCCAAGCGTTGTTGCTCATATGCTGGTTGCACCCACATCCTGTTCTAAATGGATAGGAAGTGCTGGAATTGCAATCTCGATTGAAATGTGCGTGAGTATCCACAGGCAACGAGTCACTTAAACTCCTAAATAGCATCTACCTGCTGGATGGGTCTGAAACAGATCACTGGCACTGTACCCCACTTGCATTGCGGGTGAGCCCTGAAGTCAATGGTGTGTTGGCGCATGCAAGTGTGCTCGAGCAGCACAGGCTCGTCATGATATCCAGAAATCAGACAGTTCTGGCGTATTGTGTTCAGTCGTTACCGAAGGCGTTATATGCTCATAAAAGCTCAACCAGAGGAGAACTATCACCGCTCAATTTGTTGAATTTTTATGATCCTTGTGATTATAAAGGATGGTTCGACGAATTGAGTAGCGGTGTTTACCGCCACAGGCTGCAGAAGTATCATGTCTATGTTGTTCATCGTGTTACCTCTAAAATCCTTAACCCTAACACCCATGAATACCTGTCGCTACCCACAGCCAAAGTCGCAAATGGAGAGTTGGACCTGGAGAGAGACGGGGAGAGAAATCGAGATGCTCGAGAACGCGTTGAGTATGCATACCAAATACTTACACAGACACAATCTGTATCGCTTAAAGTGTCTGTGCACCTTGCACACGTCGTACCTGTCGTACGGATTGTTCGCTAAGGACGTTGCCGTACTGAACGAAATAGTGCACGTATACACCGTGGTGTATCCCACAAACCATCCCATGATAGGGCTAATGCAGTACACTCTGGGCGACGTGTTGATGGCTGTGACCCAGGAACAACGTGGCCAGCAACTGCGCACGACGTTTGAAGCGGCGCTGGTTTCGTACAGGTGTGGTGGTCTTCCGTGTGGCTGAGTGGTTTTGCTGCCGTTTGCCGCAGTTTTCAATCATATCAATGGTGTCCGTGTACTGTCAGTAATGTTAATAGCAGAACAGTGCTGTTGGATACACAAGGTAGAAATTGAATGCGTTTAATACGGCTTCCATGACTTCCATTGGTTGTGCAACGAGGCTGTCGCGTTCTTTTTGTCAATTCTCATCGATACAGTTCCCTCACTCGTTGCGCCGCACAGACGAGCACTTCAGACGCTGACCATTTCGCACGGCGCTGAGAGTGAGCTGTGTCGCAATCTGCATGGCCTCATACAGCAACACAGCTACAGTCCATAGTCTCACAGTAATGACTGCTGCGGTTGTCAAGCCACTACATCATAGCCAAGGGGACGCTCCTCGTTGGTGTAGCGTCGATGTGCAGCTCAGGCCAGAGATCGATGCTCATCATCGCTTGCATGTCGTGCAGCGTCACGGTGACGCGCTACCTACGTTAGACCCATATGCATATCATGTGCTACCTACGTTAGACCCATATGCATGTCATGTGCTACCTACGTTATACCCATTTTGTATGTCATGTGCTACCTACGTTAGACCCATTTGTGTGTCATGTGCTACCTACGTTAGACCCATTTGTATGTCAAGTGCTACCTACGTTAGACCCATTTGTATGTCAAGTGCTACTTACGTTAGACCCATTTGTGTCATGTGCTACCTACGTTAGACCCATTTGTTGTCATGAAAGGCAGCTGGGTCAGGTGAATGAGGTCTCATCAGCGCATGGGTTTTAGTGCATGAGTGCGCAATAGTACTGCTGGCGATCACTTTCACTACCTTGGTATTACTGTCGCATTAGCAACCACACGTCACAAGAACCAATGGCACAAGCACAGTGGCTTAAGCACAGTGGCATGCACTCAGGCAATCTCTCGCGCACCTACGAAGCGGTTGCGGAACAGCAACGAGCGAGAAGCAACGTGTGGCTCAAAGACTGCAAGAGAGTGCCAGCGATAGAGACGCAGACGAGAGGACTGATACGCTGGCGAATGGGGATGTACTTCTCAAGGGTTATGACTGAATGTGCTCCTCTAGGTTATGACTGAGTAGAGACGGTCAGATATGCCGTAGATGTGTTTCACGAATCTGCTTATATTTGGAGATGGTAGATGTCGCTTTCTCCAATGTCCAACGTATGCGACATTCACTTAGCGCTATGTAAACCACAACCAGCACATCTGCGCTGAATATGACTGTTCGAGGAACAAGGCCGCATCAGTTTCTGTATTTTTTCAGAGAGAGAAACGGGCAGCGCCGCTCGACACCTGCACGTCCACGAGTGCAACCATCATGGCTAGCTTAGCTGTGATGCACGCAGCCATGCCACGTGAGTAGTTACAGCAACCATCATGGCTAGCTTAGCCGTGATGCACACAGCCATGCCACTGTGAATAGTTATAGGTGTTAGTTCGGAATGCATTCCAGCATGTTCCATTGTCCGGTAGGAGTCGCACCACTTCCCACGGGTCATGCAACGGCACTCAAGTCCTTCTGAATACAACACTCCGTTCTGGATCAAGGGATGGAGCATGTGAGCTTCTCGTGTCTCTATCGAGGGCTAATTCACAGTTTAAACCTATTGACAATCAGATCAGCGAAGTCTGTATGGGAAAGGACAATCCAAAGGGAACTCTGCCTCACTGGAAGCTAGACTGTAGTACTGTTCCCTGTAGATAAAATAAAATAAAATCGAAAATCAAAATTAAAAATCAAAATGAAAATAAAATTTAAATTCAACTTTTCATGGCCCAACATTGCTCGTCAGATGTGTTGAATACGAATCCATCTCATCCTGGATAGGGTTTTCTAAAACCCTAAAACCCTAAAACCCTGTGATGTCCAAAATATTTCATGGTTTCGAAAAAGTGCTCACTAACACCGCATTAACATTTTCATTGAGATTGCTTATTATATTTTGTCGTGTTTGTGTTTGTCCACCGCTCGTAGCCGTACCTCGCACTATGCGCGCTACAGAATATAATCTGATCTGTATTTATAGACAAGTCGCGTAAAGGGTTTGCTTGTCCTATCCCGATACCCTGTGAAAACCCTGAAACAGAACTCCTACTGTTTCGGCTTCACGTCTAAGTCTCGGTTATTAATGGTGGCTGCAGTTGGTACACACACTACGAAGTGATCAATTCTAGTATCTCCGGCTTACTTCTAATGGATTGATACGATATTTTGTAGCGTTTATTGACAGTGTTTGTCCACGACGATTGATGGCACACAGCATTTGCCGCCACACTCTGAAAGCATTTCCTGGCGATAGCTTAGGGATTAGTGTCCATTCCTTGCTCTCGAGCTGTCTGGTGCAATCGTGGGTAGGACGATACCTTGCAGCCCCCTCGCAAGTGATAAAGAGTTCAGTTCAATCCACCGTTCACGTGCGCGTATGATGCACGATGGAGGCTCTGTGCTCCGATTTGTGTGTTTTAGATACAGGGCTGCCATCGGTACGCTACAATTGAGGCAATGTCTGATGTGTGAGATTGCACGCTAACTCTCAATCAAGTAGTCTCACACTAACTCTCAATCACGTAGTCTCACACTAACTCTCAATCACTTCTGTGGCATCGCCCAATGCCTTGTTGGGCTTCTTGGTCTGTCCCTTAATAAGATTTGGCGTTTTGACTTGGAAGTGCGTGCGCATGTGGTCCTCGAACAGCGTAGCGGTGTCCATTATGTCATTCATCAGTGTTGTGCGATCGGGATGCATGTCCTTTTCGCTATATTGTCTGTGAAAATAGATATATAAAGCACACATTTCCAAATTTAGTTCGGTGTTAGGCCGGCTGGCTCTTGATGTGTCGGTAAAACCCTAAAAACACTCCCAGTCCTATCTGTAACGAGAAAAGTAAACACTCCCAGTCCTATCTGTAACGAGAAAAGGGAACACTCCTAGTCCTATCTATAACAAGAAAAGTGAACACTCAGTCCTTTCTAAAACGAGAAAAGTAAACACTCCCAGTCCTATCTATAACGAGAAAAGTAAACACTCCTAGTCCTATCTATAACAAGAAAAGTAAACACTCCCAGTCCTATCTAAAACGAGAAAAGTAAACACTCCCAGTCCTATCATAACGAGCAGTCCTATCTGTAACGAGAAAAGTGAACACTCCTCGTCCTATCTAAAACAAGAAAAGTGAACACTCCTAGTCCTATCTATAACAAGAAAAGTAAACACTCCAAGTCCTATCTATAACGAGAAAAGTGAACACTCCTAATCCTATCTATAACAAGAAAAGTAAACTCCTAGTCCTATCTATAACGAAAAAAGTAAACACTCCCACCGACGCACTGAACCTCTACAGAGCGCATTGTACAGCAGATAGTAATATGTCGAACTATACACAGCACATCGTTCGGTTGACGATCAATTGTAGCTCACCATTGGAGGTTACCTTGGTTGTTACCTTGTTTGTTACCTTGTTTGTCACTCACCTATCGTTGTAGTGGAATGCGATGAGATGCGACAAGTACTGTGCTGTGCGATCAGTGACCTTCACCATATGGCCACCCTATTGTGGTAATTAGTGGGGAAAAGTCACGAGTTTTGATGAATACTTTCTTTCAGTCGAGAAGCGGACTTAGTTGAACGACACCTACTTCAAGAAATGGCTAAATGTGGTCAGTGACAGCTACGCAGTGCATAGAGGGAAAAATCGACTCTCAGGACTACAAGCGAGAGCATAGCGGTGATGCAAACCCTTACCTTAGCAGCACCCAGCCGGGAGATGAAGTCAGGGTGTAATGTGTTGATGTGGATCTGATTGCCCACCATCACAGATCGATGAAGTGGCTGGCCTTCAGCTGCTGGCATCTCTATGAACCTAAATGAGTGGAAGTGTGAGTGATTCACACCCGTACGAGAGGAAGTGAGAGAGATTAAATGGGTCAGGCCGATCCAGAGAAATAGCATTCTTCGGCAGATCAGTAATTTTCAGGTAACCGGCGTTGGCGCCAAATAAGGTGATGTGAACAATACTATCTGCTGCATAAAACCCTAAAACTGCATCTAGATCATTATAAGCCATGTGACCAGACAATAGCATTTATTGCATCTGGATCATTATAAACCATTTGACCAGACAATAGCACTTCATTATAAGCCATGTGACCAGACAATTGCACTTACTACATCTGGATCAGTATAAAAACCATGCGACCAGACAATGGTACTTACTGCATCTGGATCATGGCATCGTGCTTTTTTCTTGACTCGTTCTGCTTCGAGTGCTTTTTTCCCGCGCCTCCCGTTGCTGTCCGAGTTTGTCATCATCAATTGGCTGTCTGAGTTTCTCCTCATTAATTGGCTCAGGCTTCTGCACTTCCGTTGGTTGACTCTGTGTCACCGGTTCTGCTTTTGGCTGCGGTTTTGGCTGCGGCTACCATCATATATTGATTTTGAATTGAAGATGGTCAGACGGGGTCTAAAAATAATAAATAAACAATGGCATTATGAAGTGCGTCTTGAGTGAAACACCGAGGCATCCCCGAACACACCTTAGACTCCATCACCTCGAGCTGCTCGACCGTCATTCCGGGTAAACTTCGGCGCTTCTTTTCTGCAAGGGAATGAGTACGAAAGTTTGGCTACGGAATGGGGAACGAATTTCTGTTAAGTTCATTTGGAGGCAGGAGAGTGCTATGGTTTGATGAGCCTATGTAGACTGGCAGAAGTATCAATTTATGTCGCTGATAGACTGGACAACCACAGAGCAGTCAAATTTCGTAGGCTGTGCACCCGTGTGCAACAGATACGCATCTAGTGTAAAGGTAATATCACCCCCACCACTGCATATAAAGATAGCACAATACCTACCCATGGCTCTCGCAATGCGTCGCTTGACCTTTTCCTGGTCGGTCATCATGTTAAAGAAGGCCTCACTCAGATCAACGCCATATTTGGTCATCTCTTTGACTGTGTGCTGTGCCGTTTCCATATCGAGCGCTGCTTTGATTTTGTGTTCCAGTGCTGCCAGGCGATCGTACAGCGCGCGACGCTCAGCTCCTGTGGCGCAAAACAGTGACACAGTGGGGCTGAGCAACACAAAAACAGTCAAAAGAGGGCTCACAATTTAAATTATCACCGTGAATACTAGTTCGTTGACCGTTCTCCATCTCGTTAGGGTACCCTCATGAGCTTGTATACATAATTTCGACCACTCCTCACCACTCAGCGACAATGGACAACTGGATCTGCAGCTCAGATGCACAAGTACAGGAAACTGGCCACACAGCCCATTGGCTTGACTGTCCAATGGCACGACAGACAATATATATTACTCATCAGTGCAAGCGCATATCCTGTGGCCTGCTGAGAGTCAGTCAGTACATTTGAGTACAACGGAACACTCACGCGGTTCATCTGAGGCTTTCTCTGGCCAACCCGCACAAATAGAATGAACCACAACCAGACGAATGGGATACAGACGCATTGCAAAATACGTAGACTGGCCATTGGCCATGGGAGAGGCTTACCCGTCTGGAACTCGTCTCTGGTGATGACTGTTTGCACGGCATCTGTCACATCGATGTAACCGATGATGTTGGGGTGCGACCACAGAGTGGACTTGTACTGGCTGTGCTTAGCGAACGACTGCATTTTGTCCACTTCGTTAATGCGCCGCCCCAACGAGAAGAACCGTGGGCGACACCCTGTGTACTCATGAGTGGTCACCTGCACAGCCGCGGAGGGCAGCGGGTCAGCCTCTGCCTACCAGTTCACACACACAACGGGCTCTAAAACTCAAAGCCCTAACCTTAAACAACTGGCTTTAAACCCCTGAACCCTTACCCTAAACAACTGGTTCCAGCGTATTGCAAGTCAGGCTTAAGAACAGAAGGAACTGCCACAGCGCACGCGATGTATCAGCTCACATTAGAGTGAGGCTTATAAACTTCAACTCGCACTGACTGTGGGTACCTACGTGCGCAAAATTATGGACTAACAAACATTTAAACCATAAACTACCAAACGTTTAAACCATACCTTCAAATTCACAGTCACGGAGTGCCCATGCACTGTGAAATCGTCTCGGAACTCGACCCCTTCGATTTTCTCATAATCAAAAGGTATACACTTGCGTCGCTTCTTTTATATACGATACGAATGAAATATTAGATCGATCCTATCGATCGTAGTAACTAGCTCAGCTACGTGCCAAATAACATATCCAGGTAAAGTTGAACTACAAGCGGAGGTCGAATACAAGTGAAAGTCAGATTACAAGTGAAAGCTAGACTACAAATGAAAGGTAGACTACATGTGAAAGTTGGATAACAAGTGAAAGTCAGACTACAAGTGAAAGGTAGACTACCAATAAAAGTTAGACTACCAGTTAAAGTTGGACTACCAGTTAAAGTTGGAATACCAGTTAAAGTTGGACTGCCAGTTAAAGTTGGACTACCAGCTAAGTTGGACTACCAGTTAAAGTTGGACTACCAGTTAAAGTTGGACTACCAGTTAAAGTTGGACTACCAGTTAAAGTTGGACTACCAGTTAAAGTTGGACTACCAGTTAAAGTTGGACTACCAGGTAAAGTTGGACTACCAGGTAAAGTTGAACTACCACTTAAAGTTGATTTACCAGGTAAAGTTGGACTACCAATTAAAGTTGGACTATCAGTTAAAGTTGGACTACCAGTTAAAGTTGGACTACCAGGTAAAGTTGGACTACCACTTAAAGTTGGATTACCAGGTAAAGTTGGACTACCAATTAAAGTTGACTACCAATTAAAGTTGGACTGCCAGCTTAAGTTTGACTACCAGTAAAAGTTTGACTACCAGGTAAAGTTTGACTACCAGTTAAAGTTGGACTACCAGTTAAAGTTGGACTACCAGGTAAAGTTGGACTACCAGGTAAAGTTGGACTACCACTTAAAGTTGATTACCAGGTAAAGTTGGACTACCAATTAAAGTTGGACTATCAGTTAAAGTTGGACTACCAGTTAAAGTTGGACTACCAGGTAAAGTTGGACTACCACTTAAAGTTGGATTACCAGGTAAAGTTGGACTACCAATTAAAGTTGGACTACCAATTAAAGTTGGACTGCCAGCTTAAGTTTGACTACCAGTAAAAGTTTGACTACCAGGTAAAGTTTGACTACCAGTTAAAGTTGGACTACCAGTTAAAGTTGGACTACCAGGTAAAGTTGGACTACCAGGTAAAGTTGGACTACCACTTAAAGTTGGATTACCAGGTAAAGTTGGACTACCAATTAAAGTTGGACTGCCAGCTGAAGTTTGACTACCAGTAAAAGTTTGACTACCAGCTAAAGTTTGACTACCAGTTAAAATTTGACTACCAGTTAAAGTTAGCCTACCAGGTAAAGTTGGACTACAAGTGAGCATTGTACACAAGGGCCACCTCATGTATCCCTAAATTGCACGGGCCGTGTGACTCTTAAAACCCATTTCTAAATCGACTACTTGAATCGGCTAGTTAGTTCAGTAACGCTGCTCGCGCATGGGTGTACAGCCCAGAACAAAAGCAGAAAGTACAATAGTACTTGAAGTACACGTGAATGCTTTCGCAGTTGTGCCTGTCCATGTGACAGCACACCAACTGGTTTACGATATCGTACGCAAGCGGACACATACCATCACTTTGCCAACGATTTCTTCCACAGTAATCGACAGACTAGGGCGACAAAGCAAGCGCTCGAAGTGATACTGAATTTCCTCAGCGATAACGTTGATGTCCACCTGCAGTGACACAGGAGCAAGAATCAGGTCAAAGGCTCACCACCGCATATGCACACCACCACCATGTGCAAGGATGCAACCTGGCCCATGTCTGATGCACCACTAGCACAGCTGCATATGTGTAAGTGAGTAGTGACACACTGTGTAACATGGTGACGTGCACGAAGAACAATACATCGACGAGCAAAACATTAATACATAACCTGATCACGAGCATTAACATTATTACATAACGTGATCACGAGCAGTAACATTAATACATAACGTGATCACGAGCATTAAGATAAATACAAACGTGATCACGAGCATTAAAATTAATACATAACGTGATCACGAGCAGTAACATTAATACATAGCGTGATCACGAGTATTAACATCAATAGATAACGTGATCACGAGCAATAACATATATACATAACGTGATCAAGAGCATTAACTTTAACTTTTTAATGCAGCGGAGCAAGGGTTGCACATTCTATCAGTTGCCACTTTTATTCGAGTGATACACAAATTGATCTTTGTGCACATTTAAGATAGCGCCCTCAGTAGACAGATCCACTATAAGATTTGAATATAAACACTCATGACCACCACGTACAAACAAGACAACCATAACATGTTCCCAACACGCTCAACACGAGCACACAACACAGCCACAACATGCACACCACACACACAACACGAGCACACGCATAACGCACCCCTCGCAGCCACTCTGGATCGACTCCGGAGATATAGACATTCGTTCCGCTGGTGTGAATGGGCGTCTCACTGTAACCGACGCGCAGACAATGTTGAGCAATAAATCAAAGTCACATGCGAATGCCATGGACTAAGTCACTCAATGGGCAGACATGACGTGCAGTTGTAATACATCAAAGTCATATGCGAATGCCATGGATCAAAGCACTCAATGGGCAGCCATGACGTGCAGGTGTAATACATCAAAGTCACATGCGAATGCCATGGACTAAGGCACCCAATGGGCAGCCATGACGTGCAGGTGTGATACATCGAAGTCACATGCGAATGCCATAGACTAGGGCACTCAATGGGCAGCCATGACATGCAGGTGTAATACATGAAAGTCAAATGCGAATCAAGGCACTCAATGAGCAGTCATGACGTGCAGGTGTAATACATCGAAGTCACATGCGAATGCCATAGACTACGGCACTCAATGGGCAGCCATGACATGCAGTTCACCGGATTGAAAAAAGGAATTACCAAAGGAATCGAATCGACACTTATCCGCATGTATAATGCATCATAGAATTGAGTTCATGAGCACAAAGCAACAGTTAGAAAGTCTCAAAAGTGCATATTCACATACGGGTGCACGATGATGTGTGGCGGCTCTATGTCGGTGTGACGATCTCGATCCAGAGTAACACTCAGCAGGGGACCATCGTGAGTCTGTGGTAGGTGGGGTACGTAGGCTTCATTAAGTTAAAGAAGCAAACTGAACACTCGCAGAAACATGGCCATCGATTCTCATGACGAGAGATGGACTCGTCTTTCTCTCTGGATAGAAGTACTTTCTAAGCGTAGGTACTTTTCCAATTTCGGATACTGGTGTGTGAGTTCGCCAATACATACCGCAGAAAACCGGTATTTCATTCTTTTATGCAGAAGTCGAATTACTTTGATAGATAAATTAGATATGACAACACTAGACAATCCAATCAATTTAATAGAAAACATTAGATATGACAACACTGGACAATTAGATAAATTTAATAGATAACATTAGATATAACAACACTAGACGATCCAATCAATTTAATAGATAATATTAGATATGATAACACTGGACAATCAAATGAACTTGATAGATAAGATTAGATATGACAACACTAGACGATCCAATCAATTTGATAGATAACATTAGATATGACAGCACTGGACAATCAAATGAATTTAATAGATAACATTAGATATGACAACTCTGAACAATCAAATGCATTTATTAGATAACACTAGACTATCCAATCAATTTAATAGATAACAATAGATATGACAACACTGGACAATCAAATGAATTTAATAGACAACATTAGATATGACAACACTGGACAATTATCCAATGGAAGAAACAAGACCCCACTGTGCGATTTCAATCAATTCATGCGGAGAGCTTCTTCAAAGTGAAAAACACACATCCCAAGAGAAGGAAACCTCTAACTGCAGTAACATGTATCCATCAAATGGATACGTTCTGAAAACCTAAAACCCTAAAAGTTGTAGTTAAATTGTGTACCCATCAACTGTTAGTAGTTAAATCGTAAGTTACTGAGGTTCTTAGGAAAATACCGAGAGTAATGCTCTGTCCACATTAAGCTGAGACAGACTTACTACACAAATAATCTTATGGACGAGGTAAGGCGTGAACTTTGAGCTTAATCGTGTCATGATAACTGTTTCAAAGTCTATGATCGATCTCCTTGACTAGCACACATCTGTCACCTCAGTCTCACGACAGCATCTCGCGACAAAACCTAAACCCTAAACCCTAAAAATTATGACCCGCGCACTCTGTTTGAGGATGGGAATGAGCAAAGCTGTCTATTCAGACGAAGAGATAACTCTCATCTGTAGTCTCTAAACTCCAATTAGTTACTGAAACAGTTCTCTCTCAATTTTGCACGAGGTAAGACGACAAGGCCATACGCGTGCGAGTTCCGATACCGAACTTTGCGCAACTTATCGTGAACAGCAGTATTTGTATCCAAATATCAGAAATTCGACTTACAAACGACAATACGAACACGAAGTAACGGACAATCGGACTACAGAACAAACGACAATCGGACTACGAAATAAACGATAATCCGACTATGAAACAAACGATAATCCTACTACAAATCAAGCGATACTCTGACTACGAAACAACCGATAATACCACTACGAAAAAAATATCCCGACTACACAACGAACCATGATCTGACTACGAAAACAAGACAATCCCACTACGAATCAAGCGATAATCTGACTACGAATCAAGCGATAATCCGACTACGAAACAAACAATAATCCGACTACGAAACAAACGATAACCTGACTACGAAACAAACGATAATCCCACTACGAATCAAGCGATAATCCGACTACGAATCAAGCGATAATCCGACTACGAAATAAACGATAATCCGACTATGAAACAAACGATAATCCTATTACAAATAAAGCGATAATTTGACTACGAATCAAGCGATAATCTGACTACGAAACAAATAATAATCCCACTACGAATCAAGCGATAATCCGACTACGAAATAAACAATAATCCGACTACGAAACAAACGATAACCCCACTACGAATAAAGCGATAATCTGACTACGAAATAATCGATAATCCGACTACGAAATAAACTATAATCCGACTACGAATCAAGCGATAATCCGACTACGAAACAACCGATAATCCTACTACGAAACCACCGATAATCCGACTACGAAACAAACGATAATCCCACTACGAATCAGGCGATAATCCGACTACGAAACAACCGATAATCCCACTAAGAAAAAAAAAAATCCGACTACAAAACAAACGATAATCCCACTACGAATCAGGCGATAATCCGACTACGAAACAATCGATAATCCCACTACGAAACCACCGATAATCCGACTACGGAACAAACGATGATCTGACTACGAAAACGATGGATGATGTCAGTAGATGCGAACATTTTCGAATAAACAATGAGTACCTTTGACTCTAATTTGATGGTTTTCGCCGCAGCCCGAAACGCGTGAATACCAAATCCGAACTGACCTGAGGTGGGTGTTGAGTGTCGAGTGATGAGTGTTGGGTGTTGAGTGGTGAGTAATGGGTGTAAGGTAGTGGGTGATGAGTGGTGAGTGTTAGGTGTTAGGTGTAGGGTGTTGAGTGGTGAGTGTTGGGTGTAGGTTGTTGGGTGGTGAGTGTTGGGTAGTGAGTGTTGGATGTCGAGTGGTGAGTGTTGGGTGTGGGGTGGTGGGTGTTGAGTGGTGAGTGTTGGGTAGTGAGTGTTGGGTGTTGTGTGGTGAGTGTTGGGTGTTGGGTGTTGGTGATCGGTATGACGCAATTATTTGTGCGCGTTAAAAATTATTCCTTGTGGGATTTCGTACATCGTTAGCAGGTGATAGTACACAAACCGCCTGCCCCATTGTTGGTAATATATATGTTCTTGTGATGGGGTAATGTTTGGAAAAATGATATAACTTGTTGACTAGTTGGAACATCGGTTAAAGCGCTATTGCACTGCGACACGCCATGTGCTCATGCGGGAATTGGCTTGCCAGACGCTAGATTTCTTTTGCTGGGTTCCCCATATGGGCTCGATTGAGTTTAGCAATACAAGTTAAGCTGCGCTGCTATGCCACCGAGATATCAAAGATGTCATAATTTATAACCTTCAAAAGTCAAAGAGGGCCAGCCACAACACACACCGTTGAGCCATGGAACGCCCTTCTTTTTGCTTTCGCCCGCCGTTAGAATGGCTTCGGTGAGCTGCTGCTGCGGCATGCCACTACTGTTGTCGGTAATTTTGATTGTGCGTCTCTTACTGTCGAGTGTGATGCGGATGTCCACCGGTTTATCGTACTCATTGCCATTCTGCATAGATACATGAGATATGGGAGTGATGTGTAAAGCCTTAAGCTTTGGGATGAATAATAACTGCAACGATCAAAACATGAATTATGCGAGCAGTTGGCATAATATAGATTATATGTGAAGTGAGGCGCTTAAACCCTCCCAATTTGTCTTCACAATATAACTCAATGACAACTTCGTCTCACCTGTCTGAAGTCGGCTTCGCGGTCGTCAATGGCGTTGTCGATGTACTATACATTGTAGGGTAATTAAGGATTAAATCAATAAGTACACAGTGTGACAAAATAGCAGTGTACATTGCAAGGAAATTGAGTCATAACAGTAAAGTGTATAGTGTGGTAAAATAGCTGTGTACAATCAGCGAAATACGGGTTTTTAATCTATTTGCACTTTTCGTACCGCATTTTCAAGTAGCGATTCTCAACGTAAAAATTCGTCATTCACGTTCACGGCTAAATCTAAACAAAGTAGGTGGATCGATACGAAGTTCGAAATTACACCCGCTTTGTAGAATAGTGAATCTTTTGTTCACCTGTGCAAAGTTGAAGGTGTACACTTGGCAACACGCATATTGGGTATAGAATGAAAACTACAGTATACAATTACAAGAAAGATGCACTTAAGCAAGTGATCTAGAGCTTTACACAATTACTTTTCGAAGCCAGCATGCACACGGCAATACCATACCTCCATCAAGATACGCGAGATTGATTCATAGCGCTGAGCAATATTGTTTAAGATGACTGCGGGATTGGCCACTGTGAGAACGAGCCCTGACGGTTTGCCACCACTGTGTAAGTGAGGCTCACTAGACAGGAACCTTGTCCGTACACGGGTGCATGCGACTGCTGCAATGGGAACATACCGAGAGGCACGCGTGAGACTTAGTGTGCTGGCGCGTGTGCCTTGGCGCACCGACTGAGCGAATCTAATCGCTTGCATGACTACGTCCGAAGTGCTTCGAAGGCTTCGGTTATGCTAACGCGGCATAAATGGGTATGCGTGCCGATACACGTTTTTAGTTAGTTGCTTCTTGAAGCAGAGTATGACCACTCTATACAAAGTCCCACAAAGACTCAAAGAGGCACAAGCTTGAATCTAAGAGGAACTATCTTTATTTAAGGAAATAAATAATAAATATATCAGTACATATGAGAAATTCAACAACAACAAAATCTGGAACGATATTTATCAATTATTGGTTAAAAGGTCCGTGTGGCAATGTTATTGGGCCTCACAGTTTTGAGAGAGGTTCGGTATCATTAAGTATCATTAACCGGTGAATTTATTTTGTTTTTGTTGAGCCTTGAGGAGTTGAGAGTGAATGCCCACAATCCAGAGAGGCTTTGAAGGCTGACAACTCACAGTTGATTATAGGAGCGTGGGAGAATTTGGGCGAGGCTCGCACATGATTGACGCGGTCGTATGCTTGTGAATAAGGTTAAGCAATACTCGATGGCGTCGGGAACTCCGATTTCGGTTGCTGTTTTGCGTGTTAGTACGTCCATTTAAAGTTAGGCATGTCCAGAAAGAGCAGAGTATCCAATGTGATATCCAGCTTGGGTCTTGGGATTTGTAAAAATCCAATACCTTGTGGTGATCGACAGTTGATGCTATATATATATATATATATATATATATATATATATATATATATAGAATTCGAACACACTCTTCAAGATTTGAGCGAGTAAGAGGGAACGGAACTGTGTGACTAATTTTGAGGCTGATATCTTTGCGATGGGAGCAGTTAACAGGCACTGCGATGTATGCATAAACTGCTATGCACCAGCGTATGACCTTACTGTTTTACAACCACTAAGCCCCAGCGCATGCCCTTCTGTATGATAAATAGCAACGTGTGCATAACATATCCATTTAAAACTACTAAGCAGCATATGACTCTTCTATTTCGCTCAGATACTGCTTGAAGTGAAATCGAAACTAGTGGGTATGGAAATTGTGATCAGGTCTATTATAACGTTTGGCTTGCAAAGAGAGAAATTATATGCTTGAAAAATGTATTCATGGCGTCTAGCTAACTGTAACGAGTTTGTTATTGTCATTTTAAAACGGCTTCAGACGATGTAATCACTTTATTTTCGATGTAGAATACAGAAACAAACCTAAAGCCCCATCGGCACATGATCTGATGAAATATCCACAGTCATCTCTCCACGCAAATCTGATGCCAATAGCTCTCTCGTAACATCACTTGGCAGATTCCTACCTAGAATGCATCCCATTTTCGCAAAGGCCGACTCCACAGTGATATCATACCCTGAAATACCACCACATGCAGATACCCCCTGTCCTGCCGCATACTCCCCAAACGTTACGTACCTGATGTGAACAGAACATGCATCATCGATCTAAGTACAAACGCACTGCATCTGAGACAAGTGTAGTGTTAAGAACACCCTCAACAGACTCACAGCTGCGAGCGGGAAATCGTAATAGACAGCATATGGGGGCAGAATTCCCTGGCCATTCAATAAATCAACGCCAAAAAAGACGTGTGCACGAACTACACGAGTGAAAGGAGATGAACGGCAGTCGGAGTCTGTGCTTGAAGAAAAAAAAAATCGAATACTAAATGAAGTTGCAAGCAACGCTTGATGATACCGTTAACGTACCCTCTTATACACTGTGTCAGAATGTATATGTACACTCCACGATCAGATGCCTTTTTAAGCACTTCCCACAAGCTCGGATCACTTGGTCCATTCCCTGACATAGTTTGGGTTGGAAAAGTGTGGTTTTTAGGGTACGAGCTTTTAGACTGCGCCACTATTTAATGACAGATATACTGATTCCCATGGACAAAATATAAATTAGGGTTTTGATTTCAACAAATCTATCGATGCGACATACCAGCTCCAAAAGTGTGCATAATTATGCCTTTCACGGGCGGCTGTATCATGTTATGGACCAGTCCAGCCTTGATTCCCGGGAGCAGATTAAATTGTATTATATTTTCATCGAATTCCTTGTGTACTTTGAAATGCCCCTATTAATATATTCAGCCAGGATGAATTGTAATGTATTTTCATCGAGTTCCTTATTTATCCTGAAATTCCCCTTAAAATAAATAGGACCAGTGAATTCAGGTTCAAAAGAAATTGTGATACGAGGAACAGACATAATCCTTTTGTATGACCGTACAAGAACAAAGATGTAACATGCTATTGAAACAAGTTTCAGATTCAAACATGGCATATTTCCCGTTGCTTTTAAAAACTCGTCTAGGTTGTTCGAAAATTCCAGACCCAAACAGAATCCGGTGATAGAGACGACCTATGTGTTATGTTACTTCACAAGCGCGAGACTTCACTTAGACCGCTCAAACAATTGCAGGTGAGAAAACATTAACAGTCCGCGGCCAGAAGTCCGATATATCTGAGCGGAAGGGAAAAGAGGAGAACGGAATGTACCAATCGATGCACTTTGCCGCTAATTTACCTTGGGTGGCTCTCTCAGAAGATCTTTGGTCAGCGTCATATGCACACCCAGTTTACCCAATGGCGGAAAATTATTTGACCAGAACGCGTTGAGCTCGCGGACTGACACCTGCAGGCCGTAGGCAATGAAGCGTGACCAAAAAAATTAAAACCTTAAACCCTACAATGAAATGAAGAGTCATGTGGAGCGCACTCTCTCGGAAAATATATACAATTGCGTCGCTACGAGAGATTTGAGAATGGCAGGCTATGCCGCACGAGCAGCTGTGGAAAAATGGGTAGCCCATTGGCAGATCAAAAGAGATTGTTTGGGATCAATATAACACAGCAGGAAGAATAATTTTTATGTAAAAACCATGATACACACCTTACTGCACCGATTGCCTCTCAACAGAACATTGTTGAAGAATACGCAAACTTCGCATAAGTCAGACGATGAGGCATACATGAAACTCACAATCACGTTCCTTCTGGCGTCATTGTAAATCTCACACAGCGGAATGGATGACCCTGTGACTATCACTGCAACCCGAGTGGACATATTTACTGGCGGAGTTATTCGAACTTATACCCATTGCGTTAACATAGGCGTTTCATACTACTACACGTACGTGCAAATGCTCAGAAGACACTGAAGCCGCTCAACACCCCACAATTGAATAGTGCACCACACGACAACTACAAACACAATGGCCATGTGTGCGTCTATCCACTGCAAAGATTCATACTCGCGATCGTCAATAAATCGCCGAGAAGAAATGTCCGTTTCCGATCACAACAACGCACCTGGCTTTCCGAGGTTCTCTAGCATGAAGGACAGGATACTTGCGGTATAGGCCATGGTGTCAGTGCCGTGCAGTACGACAAACCCATCGTACGAATTATAGTTCTGGCATTGAATAGGCGTAAGCATATTAGCGCAAGCATTCACCACAGTACGTACACGTTGTTGAACATCCCATCGGAATATTTAAAAATAAGCACAGTGCGATGGCGTCCACCCCACGATTTCACAGTGCAATATAGTTAGTCACTCGATGTATGCACATCAAAACGATAAATCGTGAAACTGAGAGAGACTTACTGCTTGAATCTCCTCCGCCAACTTCGCTGCCTCTCGAAAACCCATATCAGATGAATCTACACAATGAAGTGCATTTCCCACAGAAGTTCAGCAAAGGCGGATAGAGGGGCACGAATGTTAACAAAGAAAAAAAAAGGAGATAGAATAGTTTATAGGCTCTTGAACTGAAGAGTTATCAGCAAACTATCTGGAATACTTTACTTTATTACTCTAGTACTCTAATGTTCTAAGTGAAACACTGTGAAGAAGCGGCACAGCACAGCGAAGCGTCACACTGTGTTTGTACACGAAAGCGATAGCGGGTCTACATATATATAGCGTCGGGCATCGCACACTTTCCGGCGACAGAATTCATGAGCAGTGACATACTTAGATACCTTTAATGACGTCCCATTCGTTTATGACAATTTGTGGCATCTGATGAGAACGGAACTCGGGCAACGACTGTATCTTCTGTGTCAAAAAGTCTGATAGAACAAAGAAAAAACCGGTTCAATTGCCAGATAGTTGATGTGAGGTTCTCTGTGTGTGGATTTGGCAATGTGAAGAAAGAGGTCTATGGCTTCCGCTTTTCGCAACATTCGCGCAGTGTCGTGCGGCAATATATAATTGAAGATTTCACAACATTAACATAATATACAAAGCATATGCACTGTTTCTGATGCGGACTTTTGAACATACAAAATATGTATTAGAGTACAGTCCTTGAAGCCGCTTGCTGCAATGATGTGCAACCAGCTGCAACGACTACTGATCCATACGACTGACGAGACTACATAATGTACGGTGAATTGCTAATTGAAGTACCAGGTCTCGGCTGGACCCAGTTCACAACTCAAGAAACAAATGACAACAAAGTACTACACACAACGAAGTGCAGCACCACATAGAATCCTCACGAAAGCTGACAGCCGTCTCTGCGGTACAGCTCCAACAACAAGAAAGCCGAAAATTGCTACACAAGCCACACTTACAAACCGCTATACGTACGTAGTTCTGTACAGTTACACACAACTTCTTGCGTCAACTGTACGTACGTGGTTCTGGGCGCAACGAGCCGTCTGCCCCATAGGTCATGCCCAGAGTACCGCCTGTGTAGATGACGTAGATGGACCTCGTCGATCCCAATGTCGAGTACTCACCTCCAAAGTTTTCGCTATTGAACGACCCCTGATGTTGGGTG
The DNA here is from genome assembly GCA_001586965.3 of Sphaeroforma sirkka. Lineage (NCBI taxonomy): Eukaryota > Ichthyosporea > Ichthyophonida > Sphaeroforma > Sphaeroforma sirkka. The sequence goes on along the minus strand of LUCW03002550.1, from coordinate 463 downwards.
TACAAATTGATTGGGTCAGCGTATCTTAGAACATACCACAATCATACAACACCACTAGTCATTGGACATAACCATCTGTAAACGTGATTTAATTTTCCAACCGCAGGATATACGCGTATTTGGCACAGTGGATTCACGCATACTAGACAATATTAATTGAACACTCAGACAACCAGCCAATATTCACGCTATCTACTCTGCACTAACACAGCTGAAGGCTACGACAGTAATGAACAAAATAAATCACTCACTCCTGAAGGATGAAGGAACGGAGCCTTTTCTCGTACGACACCCGCCAGGCTCGACCCTTTCCTCACAAACGCAGAAGGCACTGTGCCATCATCACTAACATGGCCGTTTTGCGGACTCAGCTGTAGGGATGTGCAAAAGCGGTAAACGGTGTGAGAACCCACATGAAAATGATAGTGGATAACGCCACCCCCTTAAAACCTCAGTGCTTGCT
>LUCW03002546.1:30000-34287 GCA_001586965.3 Sphaeroforma sirkka | reverse complement strand
AAACTAAGCATGGTTAAATGTAATACAACAAGCGATAAGGCCAACATATTCATTTTGGCTGACGTAAGTGGGTATTTGTCTGAGCAGCACACATACGAAGGCTGATCATATACATAAAACATTACTGTGTGTGCATATCGTCCCACTTAATGCAACTTGAGGTAGTAAAGAACAATGATACTATGATTACTGTCAGATGAAATAGACCGAGCAAGAATGATTGGCCTTTAATAGTAGTGTGGTGGATTCATGGATAGGTTCATAGTTCATATGCTTGCCAACACCCAACTCACCTCAAACGTGCACTGATCCCCTTTTGGCATCGATTTTGTAACCAAAAGGAACAAACTGTCATTGTATTTCGCTTATATGCCGCTTCAGATACGCTCACTTCATACGAATACTGGAAACGGGCACATATACTTCGAACATACGAGGGTATGTATACTGAATGAATCTTTAGTGTTGCGCTCCTCTGAAATTTAGGCCGGTTAAGACCAAAACATCGCCTACTCAACACCTTAACCCCAGGGTACTATCTATACTCTTATATCGCAATGTTGTTGTGAGTGCGATACATACTTCAGAAAGGCTGAATACTAAATGTAAAAGTCCTACTTAGATTCATAATACACTGCCTCTAATTAAAAAATAAATATTTATAATTTTTTTTTTTAAAGTTTAAAAAAAAAACACTTTTCTAAATACATAGTAAACAGTATTTACATATGTAGCAAGTTGGTAATTAATCAAAAAAATAAATAGCCCACTGTAAAGGCCCTCTGGAGAATTAATATTCACGTCAAATTTTGTACTCATGCCAGCTGTTGGCCTGTAGCTAAGTTATAGACCGCAATAATATTCGTGACTTTTAATTAAAAAACATAGCCTTGAAAAAACATAATTAAAAAACACTGAGAATTACACACCAATCACGTTATAAATAGATATACGTTGCCCACTGCCTCACACAACCCCAGGACCCAGCCTTCTCTAGTACGGCCCACCGGCCCAGCCCAACTCCCAAGCACAGGGACGCCCTGAGCCCTAACGGGGGCAAGAGACCCAAATAGTAAAAGGCTACCCAGAGGGTACTATATAGTGTGTAGAACAATAGCCTCCCATAATTGTACAGGAGGACAGTAAAACACCACCCTGTTGGGTTTGTCGCATTTTGGCGGGTTATTACTTTATATATTACATGGCGGGTTATTACTTTATATATTACATGTAAAGAGCAATCTTTCGTGGTTTACGGCACTACGCCCTATATATAAATAGTAAATACATATTTACTTCTATAGTCTCCATATGATATAAATACAAGAAAAAAAATATATTGATTATTGGGTCGTTTGGTACAGCTATAGTTTATACTCTAAAGTGGAATAGGTATTGGTAAAGACATCAGTACAGAAGAGGGCAATTTTGGTGTATTAGTCATAGCGATAAAACACTCGGTATGGCGAGTCTATAGTTTTCCATCAAGGACACTGCTGTCTCAGCTATTACTTTGGTGTGCTTGAGTACAGGCTAGTGGGGAATTTTTGTGGTGTTAATCTTGATAGTTTTGAGCTGCGGTTATTAGCTGTTGTTGATCTACTCAGTTGTAGCACTGAACACCAAATAGACAGCTCAATAACCACTCTTTCTTTATCTCTTTCTGTCATACAAATATATATATATATATATATATATATATATATATATATATATATACTATTGGAATTGCAGGACTGATAACATGGATAGTGCAGTGGCAACTATCATGGAGGTAGATGGAGCGGGGTCTGATGATAAGAGCAGTGGTGAACGTTGTTTCAGCGGTGATCAAGAGGATACGATGACAAAGGAGCAACAGACGGACGCCCTGAACGAGAAGCGAAGGTGTGTTGCACAGGATAACTATCCGTACTTGTTGTCTCCAGCTTTAATATATTGACATTTATATATATATATATATATATATATATATATATATATATATATATATATATATATATATATATATATATATATATATATATATATATATATATGAGCTCTACATGACTTCCTGATTTGTTCAATGTTTTGGCATTTTTTGGCCTCACATGAATCACCAAGAACCCTTAAAAAATCAGAATGCTTAGGTATATCGTCTCGGTTTGTTTTAAATTTTAGTTGCGGTATTGCAATGTAATTGTGTGCCATGTTCGTATGGTGGTGGACGGTAGAAGCTGCTATTGATAGAACTTGCGGATTTATATACGCGACATTATAGAAATAACACAGTGAATATCTATTTTCATATGCGATCGAACGGAGGCTAGTATGTACATACAAGTATGTACATATATAAAACGCTTATAATCCTATACACATGTAGTTTTAGTAGCTACGACTTCTTGATTCTTTATCTCGTGAGTGCTATATAGGTAGTATTTGAAATGTGTGCAGAAACGTTTTTTTGTAGTCTATGTTTTAAATAGTTTATAAAAAATATACATGATGAATTTTTTTATTTGCACACGTTGTGGGCTATACACACACACATATATATATATATATATATATATATATATATATATATATATATATATATATATATATATATATATATATATATATATATATATATATATATAATATGTGTGTGTGTGTGTGTGTGTGTGTGTTATTATATATATATATATTGGATTTGTGTATATTGAACGTCGGAACAGGCGAAAGTAGTTGCAGAAACACTATCATCTCCCTATTAATGTACCCTAGAGTATACCTAGTAAATCGACTTCAACTCATATCGCGGTCACATACTCGCGCATCTTAATGTTAAATCAGGTTAAAGTGGTTAGAAACAATGGGTGCTAAAAGTAGGTACAGAAGTACCAGTAGCGGACTGCACGGTGTGCCTGAGGGTAAAGTGAGGGCGTTCACGCAGAACTGTCCCACAACACGTCACACCATTGTGCGATACCCAGGATATGTCAAAAATACTGCAAAGGCTCTTCAGAATCTAGGTATGTATCCGCTTGATATATTTGTATTCTTGTTTTTTAGATATGTGTTATGTGTTTTGATACCCAGGATATTCATGCCTCGGGATATGCACTTACAAATTTATGGTGCGTATCTGCGTGTTGCATACCTGTTCTTCTGTGTATATTATATGATTATACTATCGAAACCCAAGATATGTCAAAGAGTCTGCAGAAGCATACAACACCATATTCTGGTCAGATACGAGAACAAAGAGGTTTCTAGTGTATATAGCAATAGGCGTATTGCAAAACCCTTTAACCACATACGTCATACCTGCACATTTACACATACCACATCCTAGTAGCCACACGCACCATACCTGTTTCCGCTCAAAATACTATATCGGAGGGTATCTGTTAGTTGTATATATATATATATATATATCTGTGCATAATTGTATATCTTGTGTATATCTGTATATCTGTGTGTATTTGTATATTATTGATACCGGATATACGTCAAAGAAGTCTACAAAGGCACTTCAAATCTATGGTTGAGTTTGTTTAGTTCGTATCTATACTTCTGTGCATATTTTGGTATTGTCAATACTAGGGATGTGTCAGATCTAGATATATGCGCGCTTGCTTTATATCTGCTACAAAGCCCGGGTATGTACTTGCGTGAGATAAGTTTTTGCTTATATGTAAGTATGCTGTCGAAACCTGGGATGTATCGCATACATGGAAAGTCACTGCCAAATCTAGGTATATATCCGCAAGTTGTAAGTCTATACTTTTAATACTCTAGTGAATTCATGTTGTTGAGACTCTAGATATTTCAAATAATCTACAAAAGCTCTAAATTTTTATCTTTTGAATCCAATTGTTATGTGTTGAATGGATGGTGGTTTTCATTTTATGCAATACGGATTCTGATTATCATAATCCACAGAGGATACTATTTTTTATCGAGATTCTGGAGCAATAGATCAATGGATAAAAAAATTCATCCAGAGGACGGGGCAGGCAGCGCACTGTTTGTGTTTACATATGAGGTGAATTTATAAGCATGCGGTCAATAGAAGTACGGTGTATACACAAATGAGATTTGCATGCAACGTGGTTAATAAACAAGGTACTCGACTATCGTTTTGCAGGCGGTCAGGCAAAAAATATTGGCAAAATTCAGAGATGATACACCCCTGGAATTAAAACTTCGACCCAACGACCCTGGGTGAGTTTGGTCAATTATTAGTACAGTTTTTATCAGATGTGATATTTTAATGTTGTACACATCCACGACTCAAAAAAATAGCGTTGTAAC
>LUCW03002546.1:0-17500 GCA_001586965.3 Sphaeroforma sirkka | reverse complement strand
TCCAGTTGCTAGTAGAGAGAGAGAGAGAGAGAGAGAGAGAGAGAGAGAGAGAGAGTCTTGGCGTCCTTTTGGATCATTGGACCTCGGTCTCATCTTGTTCGACCTCCAAGGCTCTACAGTCCGCACACACAAGAAGAGCGAGAGAGTGGTGGACTGGTGGACTGGTGGTTGGATTTCTGTCACTGTGCTGGTGGCCTGGTGCATTTGATGATGAAATGGTGTAAAACTTCATATATAATTTAGCCTTCCTTGCTTGTTATCACCAAAAATAAACTTCAACACCTCTTTACTTGGTCAATCAACTCATCAAAAATCCAAACGCCATGTTTGGCATGGGGAAAAAGTCACACAACGAAGCCACCAAGAAAGCTTCGAAGTTGTCGACCAAGACCACCGCTAAGAAGGAGGCTCCCATGAAGAAAATGGAAATCAAGCAGACTGCTGCTGCGAAGCACGCTTCGACCCCAAGCCCAAGAAAGCGTGTAGTAGTTGAGCGGCAATCATCTCAAGAAGCTGACTCTAAACGAGGTAGAGTTTATGCAGGTCCCTCTGTCACTGATCGTAAAACTGTCACATTCAATCGACGTGTTGAGGTGGCCGACACCTACGCAAAGAAGGTTTACAACCGTAGAGTAGTTGATGAGACGGTTTTTGACTATGCCAGCCTTCGCTTTGCGGCACAGGAACTACAGGCTTTCAAGCGCTCGGAGATGCTCGTAGTCAAACGATGCCACTGTGAGATATTTCAGCTGCAACGGCCGTTCAAGGAGATACGTATGAAAAATGGTACTGTGGTGAATAACTTCCACGAAGTTACCTCTTTCAAGACTTGCGATGGTACTTGTGCTTTTGTCAAGGTGGGTGTCGCGACTCCAATCCCCTGTGCACTAGCTGCAGTTTCATCGTCCACTGGTATCCTTGTTGCCGTGTAGAGGAAGGCCTCGAGGTACTGATTCTCAAATGTACATATCTAGTACGACCCGTGCAACACCATAGTTGTCGGCTATTCAAGCTGTATTTTAAACTAATCGATAGGGCAATTTACATAGTAAATATTACATATAGAAAACTTGACCCGTGCAAGGAGCATAATTGCCGGCTATCCATTGATATATATCAGGTACGAACCGTACAATCATCATAGTCGACGGCTAAAAATAGGATTTTTGATGAATAAATATGAATTGTATGTAACACGGATATGAACATTCAATTCACTTTAGAAAATAGTCACAAGTATAAGAGTTAGAATTCAGATCGTACTTGTATTGAACAAGTACCTTAAATCCGATTTATTGCGGTGGTGAACACTTTTACAGCAAAATACAATACCGTGGAAACATCAACTGAGAGAAAATGTCAGGTAGCAAACCACCGGTACCTCAAGTGAGGCTAACCTGCATTCACATCTGTTTGGTTGTGAAAAAAAAACAGCGTTCTCACAATGCACCAACATGATGGGACGACACAATCGCTTCATAGTATGCTCATGAACAACTAGGTTCATATGTGTATTTGAACTTGCTTGCTTTTGAAAGTCATCTATATGCAATTTGAGACTAAGTGGCTAATGGATGAACCGTAGCGAGACGAATATTCGTTGTTGTACGTCTTGAATGTATGGCACCTGCGAGCATACACAGTTTTACCCACCAGACATGTAAAATTGACAGCCACAACTAATTTCCGAAAGCCTAATTCCTTATTCAGATAATGAATATTCATTATATAACTCGAAAACCTCGAATCTACTCCCGAACCGAACAATCAATATGAGGTCACACGGAATGTGTTTCAGGTGTGCAGCCACTAGTTTGGAACGTGATTTTTTGTACAACTTTGAACTTTTTCAGACCAGTCTAGTCAACTGATTTTTTTTTATCTGTTCTTTCTCATGGCCTCCTAAATTAGAATAGACTATGTGTTTCCATCCTGAAAAAGATGGAATATACTATATTTATACTTTTCATACAAAGCATCCTTCGTGCATGTTCTTGTGTCCTACACGCATGCAGAGGTTGTAATTTTGTTCAATGTCAAGTGGGCACAAATATACAGCTACAGCATGGTTTTCTAATTTTTAACCGCAGAATCTGGTTAACCATAAACGACGTCACCAGCTTAGTATGCATAACGGTATAGTTTGAAAAATCACAAAGATTAGAGTTACACAACTGACTTTGGACCGATCATCTTACGGGGTACGTACTATTCATGTTCATAAAACTCTCCGTGTCTACAAAGTGGTTGGACAACTTCTGTGTAATGGCAATGACACCCATTTATATATCGATTAAAAAAAACAAAGTAACAGGTCTAGAACGATTGTCGTAGGAATGTGTAAGTTTTACTTCTGAAACGATGAGACTATAAAATACACATTCGAATATTGTTCGTTATGTACATCAGCATTCGAGTCGGGATGTTAAGATCCTTGCATATTATATACTCATACACAGAATGAGACAGACACTTAGATAGAAAATGAAGATACTGAAAGGATTTTTGATTTTTAAATACTGGCACGTGGATGCGTAATTTGGTGCAAACGTAAAAAACCTAAATACATGCAGTATGTAAATTAATATTTTGAACCTAAAGTATCGAATAGAATATAACGTTCTACATCTTGGTACATACAATCTATAGCATACATCGGAAGTTTCTAAGAACAACATACATTTTTGGGAAAAGGCTTATGATTCCATACATATAAGATACGTATATATATATATATATATGTGTGTGTGTGTGTGTGTGTGTGCGCATGTATATATATGTGGTGTGTACGTGTATGTTTATATATATATATATATATATTATATATATATATATATATATATATATATATATATATATATATATATATATATATATATATATATTATATATATATATATATATATATATATTATTATATATATATTCATATATATATAAACATTTATACATATTATGCGTGTGCGTGTGCGTGCGTGCGTACGTGCGCGATGCAAATACGTTACATACGCGCATGCAAATAATATGTATGCATTATTATTATTATTATATATATTATATTATTATATTATTATTATACATATATTATATATGCATATATTATTATTATTATATATATATATATATTATTATTACATACGCTCACACACATAAACATACGTGCAGCCTGCGTGCGCACGTGCGTGCGCGGGCGCGTGCGTGCGCATCTACGTGCGTGCGTGCAAAGTCTGTATTATAAATGATGATGATATATTATTATTATTATTATTACGACAAAACCATTATACATATTATGTATAACATTATTATTAATATTATTATATATTATATATTATTATACATACACAGATATTATTATTATGAATACGAACATGCATACATTAATATAATATATATATATAACATAATATATTATTGGCTATTATAAAGAAACATTACAAAAGCTATACAAACATTATTGGCACGCATGCGTGTGAATGTGATGATTGATTATAGATCAATTATTATTATTATATTATATATTATTATTATACATATATGAACAAAAAGCCATACAAACAATATACACATAACATGGTATTATACATGCGTGCAATGTCAATATATAAACCATATTATTGCTATTATTATTATTATTATTATTATTATTATTATTATTATATATAACATATATAGCATTAATATTATTATTATTATTAGCCATGTTATGGTTATTACATATATGGCTACACATATATATGCATATTATTATTATATTATTATTATTATTATTACATACGCATCTATTATTATTATTATTATTATTATATATATATATTATGATTATTGTTGATTATTATTATTATTATTATATATATACACATACATATATTATATACATTATTATTAATATGTATACACACATAAATATTATTGTATATATTAACAAAACATATTATTATTACTTATTACGCACGTACGTACGTACGTACGTACGTACGTACGCATATTATACGCATATGCTGCATTACAAAAAACATACATACACATACACATTATGCGTGCATTATACGCGTATGTTGTATTACATTACATACGTGCGTGCGCGTGCGCGCGCATCAAAACCACGCACAACATCATACATAAATCAAAACGCACAGATTATTATTATTACATGATATGCGCGTGCGCGCGCGCGTGCGCGCGTGCGCGATGACGCATTGTGCATGATGCAAACATTATTACGCGCGCCACGCAAAATACGCATACGCATTATTATTATTGATTACGTATATATTATTGATTATATATTATTATATATTATTATTATTATTATTATTATTATTATTGGTTGATTATTACATTATATTATCTATATTGCCCACAAAACGATAAACATATTACATTCATTACATATATAACAATACATATTATTATGATATGTATTATTGATTACACATGTATTATTACCATTACGTGCGTGCGTGCGCAATGTACGTGCGCGCGTGTGTGTATTATTATTTTATGTAATATTATTATAATATTATTATATATTATTATTTATTATTATATTATTACATGATATTATTATTATTATATTATTATTATTATTATTATTATTATTATTATTATTATATTATTATTATTATTATTATTATTATTATTATAACATTATTATTATTAACATACATTACATGTATATACATACTAACATATAAATATTATTATATATGTATAAACATATACGCATATAACAAAAAGATACAAAGCTACACAAACACATACATACGTGCATGCGCAGTGTGCACACACATATATTATTATATAAAAACCCATAAACATATGTATATATTACGCCATGCGTGCGTGCGTGCACATGTTAAAACATCATTACACATTAACCACAATTATAACTATTATTATTATTATTATTATTATATTATTATATTATGATATTATTATTATGCTATTATTATTGATTATTATATTATATTATTGCTATTATTATTATTATTGATATTATATATATTATTATTACATTGTTATTGCATTACATTATTACGTACATATATTACACGTACGTGACGTACGCACGTACGCATGTACGTATGCATATAAACATGCATGATATTATCATGATTACAAACATATACATGCATATGCATTATTATTATTATCTGCGCGTGCGCGCGCATATTATATACGTGTGTGCAAGTATATTATTATTATGTGTGCGCGCGTGTGTCAGTGCGTATCCCAAACCATTATATTATTATATATTAAATAATATATATGATATTACAGATTGATATTATTATGCGTGCGTGTGTGCGTGCGCCTGGTGCGGGCGGGCGCGGGCGCGTGTTAGATGCGCGCGCGCGCGCGCGTGCGCGCGCGCATTGTTAGCGTGTATTATTATTATATATTATATATATTATACGTAATGAACGTATGCATGTCCTGTATATTATTATAATATATATTTTTCTTTGGCATACGTACGTGATTATTATTGCCAGATATTATTATTATATATTATTATTATTATTACGTATATATATTATTATTACAAAAGCAAACAAAGAACCAACAGCACAGATCAACAAAACATATATTATCTATGCGTCTGTGTGCGCCTTTTGTTCGATTACGCACGTCCGTGTGCGCGCACACGTGCGTGCGTGCGTGATCACGCAACGCGTGTGTGTGCGTGCGTGCGTGCAGGCAGGTACGTACGTATGCATGTTGCATATGCGCTCTGATTATTATATATTATTATATACGTGCGTGCGCGGGCGGGCGCGTGTGTGTGCGTGAGCGCGCGTATGCATTATTATCGCATACATGGCATTATATATTATTATTATATATATCCATTACATTATTATATATATCCATATATATATATATCCATCCATAGATTATCATATATATATACATATATATATTATTATATATATATATATATATATTATTATATTGAAAACATATACATATACGTGCATGTATATATATATATATATATTATATATATATATATATACACATATATATATATATGAGTGTGGGTGCGCGGGTGCGTAGTTGCGTGTGGGTGCGTGTGTGTGTAAATAGATGTATTATGTGTGTGTGTTGTATGTGTGTGTGTATGTGCGTGTTTGTATGTGTGCGCACGTACACGTGTGTACAGATATCGGAAAATACATAGTATACTTATATAAACGAATATTCATTTCCACTCGTGGAAATTGATTTGAATATTGATGCATGTACGTCATATATGTAACTACATATAGCCGTACTAGTGAAAAAAATTATAAAAAGATGATATGTAAATATACACGACATTATCATATTCATCATTTACAATGAGATTACGAACGTCTTCATACAAATATCGCTGGATGTTTAGTGATATAGTAAAAACCATATACTACATACCTTACCAGAAGGAACTGTTTGCGTGCCCAAGAACCTAGAACGCTAGTCAAATATGGACACTTAAAAATCTTGTGTTGTTGCGCATACCCTTCTCATACAATATCTCCGAAGTAGATATGCTGATTTCAATATATAGTCCAGTCATGCCCAAGGTTCGCACTTGTAGCTCGCTATTTAGAATAAGACTATAACTATTCACGTGTTGTACGCATAGTTGTCGCATACCCTTCTCGCTTAAATATATATATATATATATATATATATATATATATATATATATATATATATATATATATATATATATATCCAAAGTAGTCATGCTGATAAGTCCAGGCGAGAATTTTCAAAAGATTATGCATAAATAGCTAAATATATACGAGTTATTATCATTTTTCAAAAATATATTATGTACAGACTAGTAGAATACAGACGTAACTACGGTAACCGACTACAGAGGCTATGATTTACATGGCCCTGTGGATTTGGGTCTCTGCTAAATAAATTTACTATTTTCGTCGGAAGAAACCTGTGCGACCCTGACCGATTTGCTCCGCTCGAAAGCGAGCAGCTTCCTGATCCAGAGGGCCATGTGATTATATTTTATATATGTAAATATGCACAGCCTTCCAAAAAATAGACAATATGTCACACAAGTTTAAACTTTATATCTCCAAACATTTGTTTGTTTGTTTTTATTAAAAAGATAGATACGTAGCGTTCAATTTTCAGAAGGCCATGTCATAGCCTTCTGAAATTTACACAAAGGCTATGGCTATGTCCGAAATACTGAATGTCAACAATACTCCACAGTCAACTCCGTACCTGTGTAAAAAATCTGGAAAATTATAAAATATTTTTCAAAAATTTGTTTTGTTTTGTTTTTGTTTTTATTTTAAAAAACAGAACAATGTACTGATAGGTTTTCTGTTCAATTTTTAGAAGGCTATGTGTTTTCAGTTTTCACAGGGGGCTATGGTGTGGTCACTGGAGTGGTCACTCACTCACTTCACTGCGTTGTCTCTGTCTCCAACTCTCCATCGTTGGTCTGCTTTGTTCATTTTGTTTTTAAAATAACTCAAACAACATGCCATAGGTATTATTTGACATTCCTGGAGTCTGGACTCTGGAGGGGTGCCACATATCTGCCCGTCTCCGTGACTCCGTCCTCCTACATACGAGTCCTACGGTCCTACCGCATGTGATATTTTCAAATACATATGTACATATAATACGAGTGACGACTGACGACAACTGTCGAATGACGATGACAAAATATCAATCACGTTGGCGCCAAAATATTCATTATCAATTGATCTAAATATAAAGTTAAATGTTATTTTTAAAAATAATAAAGCTAACAATAAAAAAACACCAAAACGTGTGATTGAAACGATTATTCATTATTTATATACTCTATTTTATATAAAAAACAAAATACACTTAACCTCTTTTGCGATTTGTCTCGATCTTCGGGATCATTCCAGTAATCCTGTTGCTACTTGCTATTTGCTAGTGATGTGATGCAAATTACGGCAAGGGTTTTACTTTTATAAAAAACAAATGACAGTTTTCAGTTCCAGTCTTCCAGACTTCTAAAGTTCTAGACCAGTACTACCCGTCTACCAGTAGTTCACGACTTCACGAGTTTGGACTTTGACGGTTGACCGTTTGAACTTTGATATCCTATGTATGGTTTGGTACGTTATCTCTGAGTATTGACAACTACATACCAGGTCCGGGGCTCTGGGGCCCGGACCCGGGCCCGGGCCCCCGGGAGGATGACGGGGATGTCAATGATGGCGGATGGATTTTTCTGTACATGATATTCCCGATAAAAGCTCCGCTTATTATTTTAGGCGCGAGAATAGTGGTGCAGCTTTTGTTGACGCTTGAAATTCGAATGTATTTACAAACAATAAAGGCATGACATTGCTACATCGAGGATCGGTTCAGGTTGTGATCAACGACATGTTCATCGTTTAGATAAATATATTGATATCGTATAATAAATCGCTAGCGAGTCAACCACTTTTAATGTATCCACGCACCCACAAGGTTTTCACTTTTCAGGTCTGTTGCACTATATATACTCGAGTAGTGTGAATAACTTTTATAACTACAAAATCGAAATCGTTCAAAAATAATTAAATAGGAAAGTACCCGCAAGTATGATAGAAAAAATATACAAAGCACCCGCCTATCATCATGTAGATCAGAGCGAATCGGACTGCATGAAAGGCAAGCTGTATGATGCCGCTATTGAAATTTGCGAACCAATCGTTCCAGATGCTCCAGATATGTCAGAAGAAACTACAATTAATATGGCAAATACACTACGAACCACGCTCTCATCATCTTCGAGCGCACCTGTGGTACTTGTACCAGGATTTCTCATGTCGGGCGAGTTTTTCTGGTTCGATGCGCTCAATCACCATAGAAAAATAATAGCAGCCCAGGTCGGCGGCGCTAGTTCTCTGCACGATCGCGCCTGTGAGTTGTTCTATCAGTTAGTTGGAGGGCGTGTGGACTACGGTGAAGAGCATTCGAAGACTTGTGGACATAGTAGATACGGTGCGACATTCGAGAAGGGCTTGCATCCGCAATTCTCAGCCGAAAATCCCATTCATTTGATAGGATACAGCTTCGGTGGTCCTACGGCACGAGTGTTTCAGCAATATCTTCACGAGAAACGTTTCACAGGTTATAGCAATACCGATGCGAGTTGGGTGAGAAGTTTAACAACAGTATGTGCCCCTCATAACGGAACTACTGCGGCACATTCCGTTGGTGGACTACGGATTGGAGAGCAAGGCGTGACAAAACCATTCCGAACGGGTTGGTTGGCGACAAAGTTTGTACATGCCTATGACTGGCTAGATATCTCGTTTCTCAAAGATTTTGTGTTTCATCCCCGGCTTGAGCACTGGGGATATCAACGTCGAAATGCGACTTCGCTTTGGGATTCTTTGACTAAATTGGCTACAACCATGTATAAGAGTCCTTTGGTAGCTCCGCATGGCGACAATGCGGGTGATGATTTATCGCCGGCTAAGATGATGAAGATCAACAAGACCATGGAGGACACTTTCCCTTGCACGTATTACTTGAGTTTTACGGCACAGAGTACCACTGGCTCCAGGTGGTGGTCTCGTCACCTGCCTTCATGTTTCTCCTTTATGTGGTTAACGTCCGCGGTCATGGCAACACGAAAATACACCACAGAACAGCTGCAGATGATGTACGCACACGCTGATTTCGGTAGCAATGAAAAGCTTGGTATCTTACGAGAAGGACTTTATGCTAACGACGGATTAGTGAACGTTGCTAGCCAGGGGCATCCCGGTTTGTGTTTCAATCACCCGAGTAGATCGCGCCTCCAAAGCGAAATTCTCAATGAATTGGTATTAGATAGGAATCCATGCCCGGTCACAGGAAAAATCAAGAGTACAGAGAGTAAGTGTGTTCACAGGCATTCGTTAGCAGAGCATATAGTGGAAGAAGGAACACTGTCTAAGGGAAAGTGGTACGTGAGCGATCTTTTGAATTATGATCATGTCACCCTACTGACGATGCCAACGTGCAGAAAGAGGACCAGTGCGTTCTTTATGGAGCTGTACGAATGTCTGCGAATGCTGCCAGAAGTAGAAGATAGCGAGGCAGCATCGTGTATTTGTGAATAAAGTTTATAGGGGCTGTCAGTGTCAGTCCCTGTTTAATTTGAATGCTTCATTGTTAAAATACTGGGCTATGAAAGCTTACGTTCTTACAGCCTTCGATCTGTATGATATCAGCGGCTACGATATATATACTATATATCTATAGGCATACATAATGCAGACTTGTCGAAATCGGGAAAGCTCTGCGCACAGAATCACGTGTGTATGAAGTAATCCAACTCACGCTATTCGTGAGGGGCGCGGGATGGTGAAGTGGTGATTCATGGGTCTATAACATTCCAGTG
Organism: Sphaeroforma sirkka; assembly: GCA_001586965.3. Lineage (NCBI taxonomy): Eukaryota > Ichthyosporea > Ichthyophonida > Sphaeroforma > Sphaeroforma sirkka. Next base: position 7,119 of record LUCW03002546.1, on the reverse strand, counting down.
TTTCTTAGCAAATAGACATTTTCGGAGTGGGTCTGCTAACATGCAAACCAGGGTGGATGGTTCAGGCGTGTATAGTGCAGGTACTGTAACCTAAAAACCGGATTCAATATAGCACCCAGATGTGAGATGAGATATCATATATATATAGATATTGCATTCAGCCTGAAATTCAATTAAACCCAGGTGGTGCCTTGCGTTTATCGTCACTTCCCACGTTTAACCAGCTTGTTAAAGCACCGCACATAAGAGTTTGACCTCACCTTTCTTTTATACTGCTAATAAAATCTCATCGTCGTTTATGAATGCACATGTACGACACTACTTGAATTTGCGCTTTTTTTTTCTTCTTTTTTTGTGACTGTAGCTTGTAGCGGTCATCTCAGCCAACGGGAGTTCTATATCGGCGTGGTGGTGCCAGTACCGGTATCTCTCCCAGTGTGAAAGCGGAGGCGTCGAAGGCCTTTGCGTCCTCTTCGGTGATTTCTGTATGTAGGTAGACAGGTGAAATGTGTTTTTATTAAGTTGTGATCGAAAGAGCATAATAAAGTTCTGAGTCAGATATTGTATACCATGAAGGTACACATTCCCGATGGAAGTCCTGTGTCTGAATGTGAACCTAAAGAAAATTTAGAACAATGCTGGTATTGGAACATAATTTAGAACAATGCTGGTATTGAAACATATCTATATACAGTGAAATTGGCGATTGCAAATGAGTTTATGGAGGCAAGGTTAATTTGCAATCGATGAAGATAACTTAAATTTCAATACTGTTAGAATCGTGTAGGTCATATAATGCAAGAACGCAGCAGTGGAGATTAGCATACAGCACACCACGCACGCTACAATGGGTTCGCTGTATAGATTGTGATATAGCTAAACACTGCGGTGACATGGGAAAGGGGCACAGAAGACTGCAACTGTGAATCGTTCACAATCACTTAGAGAAATGTGCTAGTCAAGTTGAGGACTGCGCACAATAGAATCATATATATATTATATATCAATACCTAAATCAGGCTCATGGTCCGTGACATCTTCTCGTCCAAACCCTCCACCACCCCCACCCCCACCCCCACTGCGGCCAAAGCCACCGCCACTATTCCGACCGAACCCTCCGCCCGTTGAAGGGGTGCCAAAGCCACCTATCGTACTACTGGTCTGACCAAATGCCGTCGTTTGGGTTGCACTCGTAGCACCAAACGCACTGCTTTGGCCAAAGGCACTGCCACCGCCACTGTGAGCGAGTGGATAAAATGGTAGTGATGGTGACACGGTTAGTGAAGAATGTAGATATGTGAGTAATTATAGGTATGTGGGTCGTTCACTATACAGACCGGGACAATCCGATGCCTACTTGATATATAGTGTGAGAATGGGGATATGAAACCAGCAAGCGGAAAGAAACGAATCGGTGGTGATTATCAATGTAAGGTAAATATACATAGCGTAAGTGTGACAGTGTCAAACGAAAGAATCGTTGGCCTTTATGGGCCGGTCCATTAGCCGTACAGGTATGCAGGTATGCAGGTGTTCGTATTGGATTATACATGTACCTTGACTTCCCAAAGCCACCTCCTTTCGGCTGTCCAAACGCTGACGTCGTGGGTGCGTTCGTGTCCGCCCCACCAAACGCAGAATTTGGAGCTTGCGCGCCAAAAGCAGACGAATTACCGAATGCGGACGATGAACTATTGTTAGAGTTGCTAAAAGCGGTACTTGTACTCGGCTTGCCAAAAGCAGAGGTTGTAGTACTACTCCCGAAGGCACTTGCATTATCTTTGGCATTGCCAAGTGCGGAAGTGTTGCCGAATGCGGTAGTATTATTACCACTATCGCCAAAGGCAAAGTTGCCGCCGGAGGTTCCAAATGCGGAAGGTGCACTCGCATTGGTACTGGCATTGTTTTCGAAAGCGGACTGTCCGAAGGCGCTACTCCCCTTAGAGGCCTGGATTTAAACGAGGTGCAAGCAGACAAATAACTGAGACACGTACGCGCATGTACCATGGGAAATTGTAAAGGGTACGGATATGTATAATTTTTAGGCAAAAGTATATATCACTTTGTGGAAGGGTGCAGACAAGGCGCAAAACATACACACATCCATATATGTTTAGGAGATCCGAAGGCAGATTTGTGTGCGCACACCACTGTGAGACATGACATTATAGACGCTTTCTTTCATTCGTAACAAATCACTCATCAAACACTGCATCGCAAAACCTGAGCCCTGATTATTGATATAGATATGGATGTAGATATATGTACAGATAAAGATATAGATATAGACATAGCTATATTTATAGATGTATGAATATGAAGGTACATATCAGATATAACTATATCATATATGTAGAAAGGATGTTGCGTGAATTCTGAAACCCCCCTTTTGCGATAACTCAAATCGTTTCTGAGAGCGCAACACGCTCACATTTATATGAACGGAACTCTTTAAGCTGAATGAAACTGTCTATGAAATGATAAAAGGACCAGCGAGATGAGCTGATCTGTAAAACAATCAATGTCAGGGCAAGCGAGTTTTGCAGGTCTCTCTACTATAGCGATCAATAATTCTGTGAAATTTTTTAAGACAATGATTGTGAATCCATTGAAATATCAGTATGAGCACAGTAGCCATCTACATCTTCCCACAAAGACCCTCTAATACACCCCAGTAGAGGCTGACCCAACAGCACATGCAAAGGCACGCACAATCACAGCCGCACTGCACAACTCTCGCATGCCTTATCCAACACACATGCATGTCCACACAACACTATTCGCAAAGGTGTCGACACAGCATTGTTCTGCGTTACTATCGGATGCGATTGTGTTAGCTCGTATATGGCTCTACACGCGATACATGAATGTATGCAAACTACTGTGGCATCGTCAAAGACATGTACTTTCACGGTATATACACACACATACCAAACGCGTGCGCGTTCAGTACACGCGTATACGTTAAATATGCGTGTTCTCTCATTACACCACAAATGTACACCAGAATCATGCACCTTTATTAGACATACATGCGACACACACGCGAGCATTCCACTACAGGCGTCTTGGTGCTTTCATTACACGTACGTTTGTGGCCCCAAAAGCACTACTTGTGGATGTCTGTCCGAGCGCTGATGTTGCGGATGGGGTCCCAAAAGCGTTCGTCGTCCCGGTATTGGTACCGATATTGCCAAAAGCTGTTGCTGTACTGCCACCTGGTCATGTAGGGTTTGGTTCAAGGTTTTATGATATATATATATATATATATATAAAGCCCTCTCACATAAATTAATCTAACCATCTTTAGAATGAAGACACATGTTCTTATATCTATAGTAAAAAATTAATATTTTTCTATTTTGACATACCGTTTCCGCCAAATGCAGAGCCTCCAAACGCCGACGTAGACGGCGCAGGTGCATCAGTAGACAGCGCACTGAAGGCATTCTTCCCAAACCCACCCCCAGTCGTACTGCCAAATGCATTCGTACTGCCACTGTTATTATTATCACTGTTACTACCAAACGGATTGGATTTACTACTATTCTTATTATTGTTACTATTATTACTACCAAAGGCGTTGGTATTATTGTTATTGCCGTTAAATCCCGCGCCAGATGCTTTTGCCTCGCCTTCGTGCCCTTTCATGGTACCGAATACGTTGGGAGGATTGATATCACTCGGATTCTGTACAAGTGCAGCGGAGCTATGTGCGTTATATTATTATCTTTGAGAAAAACAATAAATTGGCATCCCTCGGATCATGTACAATTAATTTGTGTCACATCACCTTACGCATTCCTCAACTCGGTGTCCCCGTACGAAACAAGGGCATTGAGATGAAGATGGCAGGAGAACACATAGAAACATATACAATGCTACGATGAATAAAGGTAAGGCAGTTTCAAGTACAATCAATATGGAAGGGTGTTTAAACAAGTTTTACAAAGTGACGCACATGGTCATTTAGGCTGTAAACTAGCTATTCATCTAAGTGCAGCGTGCTATTCTCTAGATGCATGCCATACTTATACGCAGATAAATACATACAATAACAGAACTATACTGCCTTTGGAATCACGTGCATTTTTCTATGTTGATATACGATGTCCATCCATGGAGCTGTCACATAGATTTTGGTGTTTCATACCTGCTCTGTCACGTTGACATTCAATCATCCTATAGCCACACAGACGAGCACATGTCTGCTTTGCTGGACATTCAAGACCAAGCAAAAAAATCTAGCCATTCAACGTGTGTGTGTGTGTGTGTGTGTGTGTGTGTGTGTGTGTGTGTGTGTGTGTGTGTGTGTGTGTGTGTGCGTGTATGTATGTGTATAAGTGTGTGTGTGTACGTGTCTGTATGTATAAATACACATATATGTCTATATATCCATATATATATATATATAATATATATATATACACTACGCGTGTGTGTGTGCGCGCGCGCGTGTGTGCGTGCGCGTGCGTGCGCGCGATGTGCAAATGATATTATTATGTGTTATTATTATATATTGATTATATGATATATATATATATATATATATATTATATATTATTATATATATATATATATATATATATATATATATATATATTATTATATATATTATATTATTATATATATTATTATTACACATATATACATATATATGTACATGTTTTATATTTGCATTTTATATTTTTGTATAATGACGTATCCATATTGATATTATAATATATATATATACACATTGCCACATACGCGTGCGCGTGCGATGTGCGTGCGTGCGCGCGATGTGCGTTGCGCGCAATGATGATGTACGTGATTGTTATTGACATATATTATATATTATATATTATATTATTATATTATTATTAATATTATTATATATTATTATGTGTATTACATACATACGCATGCATGTAATATTATTGCATATGCGTTACTATGCATAATAATATATATACATATAACTATGTATATTATGTATTATATATATTATTATATGTACTTATATATATTATAATATATATATACTATATATATTATATATATATGTATGCCATATAATAATATATATGTATATATATATAATGATATAATATTATATATATATATATATATTGTATATTATATATATATAAATATATATATATATTATATATATTATTATATATTATTATAATATACATATATATTATTATATATATATGTATATATATATATATTACATATGTTATACATTGGTATGGTATGACATACATATTGCGTGGGTATTGGCGTGCGTGATGATGTGCGCGCGCGCGTGCGCGTGCGCGCGTGCGTGCGTGCGTGCGCGTGTTGTGCGTGCGTATGTGCGTGTGCGTTGACGACATTGTGTGTTGTGTGCGTTGTGTTATATATTACACATTATTATTATATATATATATATATATATATATATATATATATATATATATATATATATATATTATATATATATATATATATATATATATATGTACATGTATATGTATAAAATGATATATATATATATATATATATATATATATATATATATATATATATATATATATATATATATATATATATATATATATATATATATATATATAATAGTACACACGGGAAGAAGGCCCATACACATACCTGCGGAGCTAAGGCATCCAAGGCTATGCTGGGATTGTTTGCTATTTGCTGGCGCTGCATTTGTAGTTCGTTAGTCATCTGTGATATGTTGTTTATGTAGGGTTGCATATTCCCGGTTTGTTGTGCCTGATGAGCCTCCCAACGTATCTCGTCCACCGAGAAATCGTCTGTAATTATCATACCGGTAGAGAAATATAAACAAATATATGATATTCAGCACCGATATATAAACATATGAACAGATTTCAGCCACTTGCATATGTTTATAAGATATACATACATGTATATATGTGTGTATGTTTGTATTGTGTTTGTGTTGTGCGTGTGTGTGTGTGTGTGTGTGTGTGTTTATGTGTGTGTATGCGCTTATATATAACCGAGCACCAAAGATATGCAGCCCATGTAAAGTAGCGTACTCCCAGCCTGAGAAGTCGTGTATGTGCACATTGTCATAAAATTATTGTGTACATCTAGCAGCACAAGACTACATAGACACGTATATATACACAAATCCGCACCCATTGTATATAACTGATACATAGATCACGTGTGATACTGGCTCATGAATACGTATGTATACTTATACAAAATTATTCCGCGTAGCATAGCGTGCGACAGCGAGCGCAGTATTCCTGTCTATTCCCAACCAACTTCGCATAAAGAGTTTTTCAACAAAGTATACATATGTATTCCTCGGCATACACATATCGTCACATAGAATGCAAGTATTGTCAACAAACAGACCCGTCCACTATTTAAATACTTGTGAGCACATTCCCCTATAAGGATGCAAGTCCTACCATTTCACGCACATTCAAAACATATACTCCAGCAAAGAAAGTAAATTTAACCAGATCACGGATCCATACAATACGTATTTTGTGAGCACATACTCCCACAACACAAGCAAGTTACATCAATATACAAACCAAACGAACACAAAGAAAGCAAGTTACACCAATATACAAACCAATCGAACAAAAAGAAAGCAAGTTACACCAATATACAAACCAATTGAACATAAAGAAAGCAAGTTGCACCAATATACAAACCAATCAAACACAAAGAAAGAAAGCTACACCTATATACAAACCAATCGAACACAGCAAATGCAAGTTACACCAATATACAAACAAATCAAACACAACGAATGCAAGATACGCCACACCACCACCGAGCCATGCGCCATGCACCACATACTTAAAAGCACATTTGTCCTACGGGCCGCGTTATTCTGTGCAGCATAACATGAGATCGCATTGGTACAAGGCCATTCCTTTGTCATCTCACTGTGTACTAATTGCATCTCCTTCTGCCTATCCTGTGCGCTTGGCGCAATATTATTGCCACCGCTATTGTGCCTACCGAACCCACCTCCACCTTTCAGATGAACGGAGCAGCAGAACAAGGGAACAAAGGCAGAAAGAGTCAGCTCCAATATATATATCGGTGGGGTGAACTGCGCCAACCAGGACTACTACG
>LUCW03002545.1:0-10145 GCA_001586965.3 Sphaeroforma sirkka | reverse complement strand
GTTTGTGTGTGTGTATCACTAGTTTTCTTCAAAATGGTTGTGAATGTGTTAGAGCTAATAATATTCGAAATGCATCTCATTATGGTGTAACTACACTTCTACAGTCACGGAAGTACCATAGTAACGTTGTAGCTTTATGATTATTAGACATGTATGATGTAGTATACCAGGCAGATTTGACAACCTCAAGGTTTTTATCCTCACATTTATTATGATTGTCAGAAGGCTCACGTGTGTAAGACACAAACAGTATCACGGTATGAGAATAACAGATTTCACTGTTTATTTATTATATAATATTAGATTATAATATGTAGCAGAACGTTTTCTATTCTTGCGCATATCTAGATTTACTTACGTGCATCCGGAGTGGCCTGCACAATGTTAGTGCCCACTTGAGTTTGAACAAGTGTGTTAACCTCTGTGACTAATTGCTGTTCTAAACTAACTTGCTCAATAACAGTTTCTTGGTCGATAAACGTCACGGTTAGCTCCTCCGAAACAATGTTTGTATCTGTAACAGCTACATCCACCTCCACAACATTCTCCACGACAACATTCTCGGTCTCCTGCTCAATGAACGTCACGGTTAACTCCTCCTGAACTATGTTTGTGTCTGTCTCCTGGTCGATGAATGTCACGGTTAATTCCTCTTGAACTATGTTTGTGTCCGTCTCAATTACATCCTCTACCACAACATTCTCAACAACTACATTCTCGGTCTCCTGCTCAATGAATGTCACGGTTAATTCCTCCTGAACTATGTTTGTGTCTGTCTCCTGGTCGATGAATGTCACGGTTAATTCCTGCTGAACAATGTTTGTGTCCGTTACAACTACATCCTCTACCACAACATTCTCCACAACCACATTCTCTGTCTCCTGCTCAATGAATGTCACGGTCAATTCCTGCTGAACTATATTTGTGTCCGTCTCAACTACATCCACCTCCACAACATTCTCCACAACCACATTCTCTGTCTCCTGCTCAATGAATGTGACGGTTAATTCCTCCTGAACTATGTTCGTGTCTGTTTCCTGCTCGATGAATGTCACGGTTAATTCCTGCTGAACTATGTTTGTGTCCGTCTCAACTACATCCACCTCCACAACATTCTCCACGACAACATTCTCGGTCTCCTGCTCAATGAATGTCACGGTTAATTCCTCCTGAACTATGTTCGTGTCTGTTTCCTGCTCGATGAATGTCACGGTTAATTCCTGCTGAACTATGTTTGTGTCCGTCTCAACTACATCCACCTCCACAACATTCTCCACAACCACATTCTCTGTCTCCTGCTCAACGAATGTCACGGTTAATTCTTCCTGAACTATGTTTGTGTCGGTCACAACTACATCCTCTACCACAACATTCTCAACAACTACATTCTCTGTCTCTTGCTCAATGAATGTCACGGTTAATTCCTCCTGAACTATGTTCGTGTCTGTCTCCTGCTCGATAAATGTCACGGTTAGTTCCTCCGAAACAATGTTTGTGTCTGTTACAGCTACATCCACCTCCACAACATTCTCCACAACCACATTCTCTGTCTCCTGCTCGATGAACGTCACTGTTAATTCCTGTTGAACTATATTTGTGTCGGTCTCCTCCACCTCGACATTAACGGTATTCTCAACTGTGACATCCTCGGTCACAGTCGCCTTCTCGATAACAGTCTGAACGTCTTCCACGACCACTACCTGTTCAACAACAACCACCTCAGTCTCTAAAACATTGACGGTCTCCCATTGACCAAGTCGGTGCGGACGAGGGTGTTTTTCAGCAAGTCAAATTCCGTGACAGTGAGCTCGACCACGTTAGTTTTCGTAACCTCTTCGCTTACCACGTTTGTTACCGTAAGATCCTCCTCGATTACATTTGTCACCACTTCATTCTTTACATTGGTCACCGTAAGATCCTCCGCTAGCACATTCGTAACAACATCTTCAACCGTTACAACATCCGTTTCGAGATTCACTTCTGTCACTTCTTCTGTGAAAGTATCGAATTCTGTTCTATTGGCAACAAGAACCTCAGTTGCGATGACTGTATCAGTTAGAATCTCCTGGACCACCTGGGTGGCGACAACATTATTGGTTGAAACTTGCTGTGAGACGGCCGTGGCAGTTTCAAAGTCTATTTCTTGCCTGCGCGCACGATCAGCGACAGGCGCTGCTCGTGTAGATGCTATCAACACCAAACATCCGGTCAATGAAATCTTCATTTTGGCTTGCTGTTTGATGGTATGGGTGTATGTGACTATTATACTTGTGGCATCCAAGTTTATATAATGATGAAAATGCTTGCGTTCACAAAGTGCCGTCCGGTATCTGACCTTATTTGCGCATTTTGATGCTGTCTCAATGCACAAACATTACCAGCAGATGTGGATCATGTGGTGAAAAATATTTAACTCAAACTGTTTTAGGTGTTTGTCTTAACTATTGACAATTGACTGTCAATTCTAACAATTCCATTCGTCCTCCATTATAATATTCGATGGGGAGCACATTTTAGGTCGTGTATTGAAAAAATCGTTTGTGTTTGTCAGTGTTTGCTGCCTTTTTTAGTTTTTTTTTTGTTCACTGGAGAGGAAGGCTATATGATTGGTGGCTGCTTACCTGTGATGAAGAGCCCCACTCTCTGGGTGGAAGACTGGAAGCAGGAAGCCACCAGCCCGCCACATCAAGAAAAGGGCAGGAGGATAAAACGAAGACACCCGCACCCGCACGGCACAGTGCACACCTGCTGGCCGACAGTCCCACACATGCGTCACGCGAGGACTCTCGGGGATCTCCTGAACAGTGAACACACTCTCACTCGTGCTGGAGTAGTCTGTACTCTCTCTCTATAGTAGTAGAGAGCGAGAAAGTAGTGAGACTACTGGTAGTAAATACTATTAGAGACTCTACGGACAGAGTAGACTACTAGTAGTAGTAGTTGATTTTGTAGAGAGAAAGTATGTATGTAGAAAAAAAATGAAATTGAAAAATGATACACGAGAATCTATCCCTTTTTTCATTTAAAAATTATTACTCTCCAGAGTAGAGATATGAAATGGAATATTTATATTTGTCTTCAAATCATGAAATCCACAAATGTGAAATGTCAACTACAAATATTTTGTTGTTTTTCTATAAAATTAACAAATATACAATACCTTGTGCCATTGTGACTTGTCACTTCTTGTGGAGTTGTATTTTTAAAAAACAATTAGTTACGATTTGCGAGAAAGACAAAGACAGACTGTAAAATATTTATTTGAGTTGTTGGAAACATTGGGCCATTGGCACCGTCAGGCGCCAAGTCGCCAACTTTATATATTTATATTGTAAAGCCCACGTAGTTCGGACACACGAAAGAAGGGAAAAAGAAAGCAAGCTAAGTTTATTTAACTTAGGTTGGTTGCAAACTTCAGAGTTTAGAATAGTAAAGTGAAGTCTGCAAACCAACGGACCAACAGTATTTATACGTTTCCTGGCGCAATTGGTCTTATAACGGTTTTACTTTCGTGTGTTGGTTTATAGCCCGCGGATTTTATAATATATATATATATTGCGCACTTGCGAGTTGCGTACAGTATTTTTTTAATAATACCCCCCTTCTCTCTCTCTCTCCCCTTTTTGGTTTTGTTATTAAAAAAATAAAATAAAAAATTGTCGAGAGCGAAAACTAGGAACCTGCTCCCTACAACCGTCTGGCCGTTTGGGGCCCTGGGGCGCCTGGTGGACTCTGGCGTCGAGCTTTTCTATTTCTAAAAAGTAGGTGTTGTTCACCACGTATGTCGACACAGTGACAGTGAGCGTGTGTGTTGTGCCGGTGTGCCCGCGCGAGTGTGCCAGTGGCCCAGTGTGCCACTGTGGTCTGTGCCTCCGAGGGCCTGGGAGACTGGGACTGTGTGTAGCAAACTAGCAATACGGTGTAAAACTGTAAATACTAAATAGCAGTGTTGCTTAGCATATTTCGTTTCTTAGTTCTGGATTGGTGAAATGAAATTCAAGGAATTTTAAAATTTTGTAGCAAGTTGAGAATGTATGAGACTGTCACTGAGAGGAGCGAGGACTGAGGACTGAGGAGTCGTCAGTTGTTATTCACTTCTAATTGTTTTTTTATTTTTAATTCGGGAGTGAGAGAGAGAGACACTATGTCATAGAGTCTAAATGCACTCTTAATTCTCTACGTGCAGTCTTCCTTAGATAAAAACGTTATCTGATATAACGTTTATAAATAATTAAATGGTCGATTTACATTCAACTTTTATATACCATTCAGTCCATCCCATTTAGGACCGGGTGCATTCACGAGGTCACGTCATGATCCTATTATGCCAGTAAATTATGGCACAGGTACTATCAGGATCTAATTAGAAAAGCTTGATGAACTACATAGTCTTCCTTTTTGGAAATAGGTGCACACAAGAGCAATTGTCAAAATTTCATTAACCAATGTTTGAGGGTTGACCCCCATAAACGTTATGTCGTTTGAGTATTATAGAAATTTCATATGGACCCATCGTAACGTATTGAGCTTAGGACTTTAGGTCTTCAGTCTACACTCCACACTCTACATTCTACGCTCTACACTCTACACTCTAGTCTACACTCTGCACTACACTCTACAGTCTACACTTTTTATTTGAAATTCAGTCTATTTTTTAGATTGTTACACATCATAATGACGTATGCATAGTACGTAGACTCTCGTAGAGTCGTAGACTCGTAGAGTCTGTTGTAGATATAGACTCGCGAGGGCTCGCGCAACCGCCCCATCACCAGTGAAGGGGCAGGCCAGCAGGCTGGAGGGTCTTTGTAACACAAGACGAGAGAGAACATGGTAGAAAGCTGCGAGTAAATAGAGTCATTGAGTTGTTCGAGAGTTGACAGTCTTGACCGTTGAGTTATCACAAGTGTCGGACAACGGACTGTTCACTGGCGACCTCGTCCGTATTTCTGTCTAATTTAGAAGGCTATAGTAATTTTGTACGTGTTATATGAAATTTTTATTTATTTTGTACCCCCATGTTTCAGGTGCACGGACAGGATTGGAGAGAATTGTTTATCATGAGTGTTTTCAAGAGAATGAGGGACATCAAGCAAGCCAAGAAGGTTCGTGATCGATTCCTATTGATGGAGCATTTTTATATATATATCATAAATATATACATAGTATCTTGTGTCTATTTTGTTTTTTAAAAAGAAATAGAAGGCTATGGGAACTAGGGCCTTGTTCATTGTTGTGGGGAGCTCCGGGGCTGGGGCATATATATACATACATATATAAAATAATAAATAACATACGGACACGGGACAAGGAACGTTTTGAGAATATGTAAATATTTACACACAAGAAGAAGGAAATAGTATGTACATAATACACTGTTATTTTTTGTTTTGTTTTCTATAAAAAAGCAACAAACAAAATAGTGGCTGCCTCAACTGACCAGTGACAAGTGACAACTCTCACCAGAAGTCTCAAGACCTCTAATAATTTAATAGTCCCTTTTCTTTAAAAAAAAAAAAACAAAAGGTGTAAATTCCCTTCCTATCAGCCAGTCCTACACTACTGGAGTAAATAGTAGAGAGGGCAAGGCACTAATCGCTGTTTAGTGTACTAAAATATACAGAAGTATACACTGTATTTTTTACATAAATATCGGGAATTCGGAACCTTTTCAAGAGAGAATGGAGTGTTCTGTTTTTGCTCTCTATCAAACATGAGACAAGCGTCAACACTCAACACCACAGAGAGAAGGTAAATGTAAACCATGTATATGGGAGAAGGCTATTTATGCAAATATACGCAACTACATAAATATGCGCCTTTATTATTTTGGCATATTGCATACTGTTATGATTTTTTTATACACTAAAAGACAAAATAATAACGAATTTTAAAATTACTAGTTCGATATGTATTTATATCCTCAACGTTTGAAGCGAGCATCACGTGATGTACGATATTCTAGAAATTGACAATGCGAGGCTGCTCTACTCTCTCTCTAGAAGAGGAAGAGATGTCCCAGCTTGCAACGCATTTGCGGACTATTCAATCAATAGAGGTTTTGATGTAATTGTCCCTGATCATTGCGTGTTCAAGGGCAAAGTGATGATTCCAGCTACACTTTATAGAAAAGCAGAGAGGAGCCTCTACTTCGAGACTACACATACATTCACCTCTGAGGCCTTAGCGCTACTTCCGGTCTATTGCTACGAGGTTTCAGGACTCTAGACCAAAACTCACTCAGAGCGTAATCATGTATGTATCACCCTTGTTCTGGTCTGTGGCACCCTTGTTCTGGTGATACGGAAAACAATGGTGCTCGTGTGTGACTGCCTGCTCTGGCTCGATCCTAATATTACGAATATTCATATTCGGTATGAAGACTCAATACCACCCGAACAAGGTTCAATTTTCATACGCAGTGTAGGTGTTACTGCAGATAGCTACTACATATCCCTGATGTATTGACCTGCTTGAAGAATTATACAATGTATCCGGATCAGAGCTTGACATCCATGATCACACCATCGTCGCGTGCTTCGTGCTCGTGTTCATATTGCGCGTCTACAGCCCTCTCTTCGACTTCCTCCTCTGTGGTCTTTGGTACCGGTGACAACATCTTCGCTCTGGAATCGTCTTGCGACCCGGCGGTGTTGGGCTGTGGTGTGATTGTCCTACTCGTCGATTTGCTGAGATTGTCTCTGGATTTACGTCTGCAATAAGAGTGTGCACGTGGTGTGTGGTGGCAGGTGGGGACTATGGATGTTAGTATACGCGTGTCCGTCGACGTACGTTCGTGCAGGCAACTGTGAAACACACGTACATATATATAAAGCCCAGTCTATCCGCATTGTCAGATGGATAACAAAGCCGAGGTCTGATCGCATTCGCACACAAGATTAGATATCTATTCCACTAAAGAGTCAAGGACATTACATCTATACGTAGGACATGGCATAGCTTTAGCCGAGCATAAAATACTTTATATAAACATAGAAACGCCAGCACATGTACACGCAAACACTCCGACAAAGCTGTGCATGCTGCCAAGAACATCCGCAACCGCAGTGAACACAGCCTACGACGACATACAGATACACAGTCAATTTCCTTTAACATAACAACTCAGCATATATGCAAGCAAGCATCCCCGAGAATATGCCGTGATGTACACAACAGAATACGTACAGGTCTCTCTTAGCCTGCTTCTGCTCTTCGCGCATAGCTCTGAGCTCCTCCTTCTCATCGGCCTGCCGTTGCTTCGCCGCCTTTTTCTCTTCCTTCTCCAGTTGTTTCGCCTCTCTCTGCTGGTTTTGCTCTTCCACGATGTCTTCCTCGCCATAGGCGGAAAGTGCTTGTACCTAAGCGGAATCGCAAGAGGTGAGTTCGTTTCATGTGTGAGCATGTGAGTATACATACACGTGCTATCGATGATTACAGGCAAAACTCACAGCGCAATTGCCAATGAACTTGAATGTCTGGAAACACACTAGTGCATCTAGCAACGAGAAAATTGAACAGAAAACAAATGGATAATAAATTGAATAACGCATAAGCAGTGTGAGTGAGAGGATGTATTACTAAATTTATATTGAAGCGGCATTGAGTGAGTGTGAGTGAGGTTGTATTGCTAGTTTTATATTGAAGCGGCATTGAATGGATCCTACACCAGGCGCATGGCCACACAGACGCGACTCTGTAAGCGCACAAGCATGCACTTGTTCTTGGAGTCTTAATTTAAGGTTGGAGGGCACATTACACATCCGCTACATGCCACACACACAGACCGCGCGAATCAGATACAAAGTCATGATACACCAACCCAGGCTGGTTGGCTCTGACGCATGGTACTGACAGGCGGCAACAGATGCGAATGGAATAAGCATTTTTCTCTAAATACACAAACACCTCACCTATACGATCACGCACATCCATCATGAGCGTTCACGACAAAACAGTACACGCTCTCGAGCATACCTCTTTTGTCACACCCAGGCCAACCACACTCAGCAGGGACTTGTGTGAACTCGTGATTAAGCTCCCTGACTTATGTCGGCGGGGGGTCACCTCCATATTATCAACGTTATCACCAAGCGTGAACGGTAGCTGTATCTCTATCTTTTTGCCCATCCCGTGGCCCCGGCTGACCTGTTTAGTACCGAACATACAGCACATCCCATCACTGGCGATTGAGTAAGTGGGTCTGACTGTACCACACAGAGACTAGACTGCACTATTGCGCCAGCTGCATCGGTGCTAGGGCATAGGGTAGGGCCAAACACATCGAATACGCGTGCCTTTGGTAGGCGTAATATGGTCCAATCAACCCGCCCGAGTATTTGTGCTTATATAGTCTCGTGTTCCATCCTTTACTATTCTATTTATTTTCCACACGTTTCGTGGCTCGATTACATTGAATTCACACGCAGCCACGGCCATCCTAGCATTGAGGGTCTAGGATTTTTTTAGGGTTCAGGGTTTTAGGGTTTAGCATTGCGGGTCTTTGGTCCATCCACAGGGGAGTACAGGCCACTTGCCTATACAAACTAGGTACACACAGACAATCATATACCAACAACACGTTATATGCCTAAACTTAAATAACACCCAAATCAGAAGCATCCAGACTAGAGCGGTACTGTGCGTGCTCATAACTGGCCAACACTCCGACACACACTCTCTCTCTCTTGCAATATCTATACCACCACTCACCACAACACACATACACATAAGATGAACCTATTCGTACCGTGACAAGCACCGAGTAGCTGACATGGAAGGACACTTTCAGACTCTCGGGCCTTTCGGGTCGGGGTCTGTGAAGAACACCGTCGGTGCCAGGCTACGCTTGCAATCCTGCGCAGGTGATGGGTCGCCTGAACCCGTTTCAACGTTAAACGAAGCCGATTTCTCCAACGCGGCATCGTTCTTGCTCACATCCCTGGGTGAGTTGAGTGTGCGGTATAGAGCTGAGGGCAGATGTACGGGTGTGGTGCGTATAGGCATGTGCACACGGTTGGTTAGTGGATACGTGTGTGGTGGGTATGCCATACATGTATAGTAGTAGTACAGGTGCTGCACTGCGCCTGTCCTGTAGTCCTCGTCCTGTGGTCCTAGGACAAGTCGTCAGGTGCATCGTCTTCAAAGATCCATCAAGACCTGCAGCGGTTCCGATCTAATCGAGTGCACATGTATGTATTGCATACCTGCTAGCATATACACGTACACATACACATGCCCACACGTATATGGCACATGCACAGCTACTACGCACACACCCTTGAACCCTCAAACTAGCATCCACACCAAAGCAGACCAAGCGCAGTACAAACCACCAGCCTACCTTATACACACATCATTGTTGTTGTCTGGGACTGTAGGGAATACACGCGCTTCGACCTCTCCATCACTGTTGGGCCCAGGAAGATCCTCTTTAACCTTTGCTTTGGCCAGCATCTGTTCTTTAGTCACAGGCACCTTGTGCGGCGCTTTCAGCACCACTTTCTGGAATAGCTTGGCCGATATCGACTTGATCTACACACGGCCAAACCGTTAACTAGTCAGCGACGATATGACAGAGTACCTTGCTTTGACAGCCGGGTTGACAAAGCCTCTACAATAACGTTTACGCGTATACGTTGGTGCACTCTTTATGTGTCGGGATGAGTGTGCGTGCTAGAGGACTGCAGATGGCGTTAAAGCGTGTTTGTCATAAGTACACCAACACACGCACACGATACAGTACACAGGTGCCTAAGGAATACTGAATAACTTTAGAGACAGTTCGGTATCTATTCTTCTTTAGACATTTCAAGCCAAGATGAGTGAAAATAGATACGCAGATACATACGTCCGTTGTGTTGCATGCTATGTACGATCAAGGGTACATGTCACGTGTCCAGTACCACAACATGCGCCAGAGATACAAACAAAGACAAACCTTGTCGCCGGTCTCGTTGTTGACGTCTACTATAACTACTACATCCTCGTCTTCATAGTAGACGTTCTTGGTCAACCGAACGTCTACGTTCAAACGTCTCTTCCCCGACACGAGTGTACGTCTCCACGCATTCGCCTGTTCAGAGTACGGACAGATATGCAGTATGCATAAAGTACAAAGATACAGACTACGCGTGGAATACATG
>LUCW03002544.1:0-10210 GCA_001586965.3 Sphaeroforma sirkka | reverse complement strand
AAATGGTTGTGAATGTGTTAGAGCTAATAATATTCGAAATGCATCTCATTATGGTGTAACTACACTTCTACAGTCACGGAAGTACCATAGTAACGTTGTAGCTTTTATGATTATTAGACATGTATGATGTAGTATACCAGGCAGATTTGACAACCTCAAGGTTTTTATCCTCACATTTATTATGATTGTCAGAAGGCTCACGTGTGTAAGACACAAACAGTATCACGGTATGAGAATAACAGATTTCACTGTTTATTTATTATATAATATTAGATTATAATATGTAGCAGAACGTTTTCTATTCTTGCGCATATCTAGATTTACTTACGTGCATCCGAGTGGCCTGCACAATGTTAGTGCCCACTTGAGTTTGAACAAGTGTGTTAACCTCTGTGACTAATTGCTGTTCTAAACTAACTTGCTCAATAACAGTTTCTTGGTCGATAAACGTCACGGTTAGCTCCTCCGAAACAATGTTTGTATCTGTAACAGCTACATCCACCTCCACAACATTCTCCACGACAACATTCTCGGTCTCCTGCTCAATGAACGTCACGGTTAACTCCTCCTGAACTATGTTTGTGTCTGTCTCCTGGTCGATGAATGTCACGGTTAATTCCTCTTGAACTATGTTTGTGTCCGTCTCAATTACATCCTCTACCACAACATTCTCAACAACTACATTCTCGGTCTCCTGCTCAATGAATGTCACGGTTAATTCCTCCTGAACTATGTTTGTGTCTGTCTCCTGGTCGATGAATGTCACGGTTAATTCCTGCTGAACAATGTTTGTGTCCGTTACAACTACATCCTCTACCACAACATTCTCCACAACCACATTCTCTGTCTCCTGCTCAATGAATGTCACGGTCAATCCTGCTGAACTATATTTGTGTCCGTCTCAACTACATCCACCTCCACAACATTCTCCACAACCACATTCTCTGTCTCCTGCTCAATGAATGTGACGGTTAATTCCTCCTGAACTATGTTCGTGTCTGTTTCCTGCTCGATGAATGTCACGGTTAATTCCTGCTGAACTATGTTTGTGTCCGTCTCAACTACATCCACCTCCACAACATTCTCCACGACAACATTCTCGGTCTCCTGCTCAATGAATGTCACGGTTAATTCCTCCTGAACTATGTTCGTGTCTGTTTCCTGCTCGATGAATGTCACGGTTAATTCCTTGAACTATGTTTTGTGTCCGTCTCCAACTACATCCACCTCCACAACATTCTCCACAACCACATTCTCTGTCTCCTGCTCAACGAATGTCACGGTTAATTCTTCCTGAACTATGTTTGTGTCGGTCACAACTACATCCTCTACCACAACATTCTCAACAACTACATTCTCTGTCTCTTGCTCAATGAATGTCACGGTTAATTCCTCCTGAACTATGTTCGTGTTCTGTCTCCTGCTCGATAAATGTCACGGTTAGTTCCTCCGAAACAATGTTTGTGTCTGTTACAGCTACATCCACCTCCACAACATTCTCCACAACCACATTCTCTGTCTCCTCTGCTCGATGAACGTCACTGTTAATTCCTGTTGAACTATATTTGTGTCGGTCTCCTCCACCTCGACATTAACGGTATTCTCAACTGTGACATCCTCGGTCACAGTCGCCTTCTCGATAACAGTCTGAACGTCTTCCACGACCACTACCTGTTCAACAACAACCACCTCAGTCTCTAAAACATTGACGGTCTCCGTGACCAAGTCGGTGCGGACGAGGGTGTTTTTCAGCAAGTCAAATTCCGTGACAGTGAGCTCGACCACGTTAGTTTTCGTAACCTCTTCGCTTACCACGTTTGTTACCGTAAGATCCTCCTCGATTACATTTGTCACCACTTCATTCTTTACATTGGTCACCGTAAGATCCTCCGCTAGCACATTCGTAACAACATCTTCAACCGTTACAACATCCGTTTCGAGATTCACTTCTGTCACTTCTTCTGTGAAAGTATCGAATTCTGTTCTATTGGCAACAAGAACCTCAGTTGCGATGACTGTATCAGTTAGAATCTCCTGGACCACCTGGGTGGCGACAACATTATTGGTTGAAACTTGCTGTGAGACGGCCGTGGCAGTTTCAAAGTCTATTTCTTGCCTGCGCGCACGATCAGCGACAGGCGCTGCTCGTGTAGATGCTATCAACACCAAACATCCGGTCAATGAAATCTTCATTTTGGCTTGCTGTTTGATGGTATGGGTGTATGTGACTATTATACTTGTGGCATCCAAGTTTATATAATGATGAAAATGCTTGCGTTCACAAAGTGCCGTCCGGTATCTGACCTTATTTGCGCATTTTGATGCTGTCTCAATGCACAAACATTACCAGCAGATGTGGATCATGTGGTGAAAAATATTTAACTCAAACTGTTTTAGGTGTTTGTCTTAACTATTGACAATTGACTGTCAATTCTAACAATTCCATTCGTCCTCCATTATAATATTCGATGGGGAGCACATTTTTTAGGTCGTGTATTGATTGAAAAAAAATCGTTTGTGTTTGTCAGTGTTTGCTGCCTTTTTTTAGTTTTTTTTTTTGTTCACTGGAGAGGAAGGCTATATGATTGGTGGCTGCTTACCTGTGATGAAGAGCCCCACTCTCTGGGTGGAAGACTGGAAGCAGGAAGCCACCAGCCCGCCACATCAAGAAAAAGGGCAGGAGGATAAAACGAAGACACCCGCACCCGCACGGCACAGTGCACACCTGCTGGCCGACAGTCCCACACATGCGTCACGCGAGGACTCTCGGGGATCTCCTGAACAGTGAACACACTCTCACTCGTGCTGGAGTAGTCTGTACTCTCTCTCTATAGTAGTAGAGAGCGAGAAAAGTAGTGAGACTACTGGTAGTAAATACTATTAGAGACTCTACGGACAGAGTAGACTACTAGTAGTAGTAGTTGATTTTGTAGAGAGAAAGTATGTATGTAGAAAAAAAAAAAATTGAAAAAAAATGATACACGAGAATCTATCCCTTTTTTTCATTTAAAAAATTATTACTCTCCAGAGTAGAGATATGAAATGGAATATTTATATTTGTCTTCAAATCATGAAATCCACAAATGTGAAATGTCAACTACAAATATTTTGTTGTTTTTCTATAAAATTAACAAATATACAATACCTTGTGCCATTGTGACTTGTCACTTCTTGTGGAGTTGTATTTTTTAAAAAAACAATTAGTTACGATTTGCGAGAAAGACAAAGACAGACTGTAAAATATTTATTTGAGTTGTTGGAAACATTGGGCCATTGGCACCGTCAGGCGCCAAGTCGCCAACTTTATATATTTATATTGTAAAGCCCACGTAGTTCGGACACACGAAAGAAGGGAAAAAAAGAAAGCAAGCTAAGTTTATTTAACTTAGGTTGGTTGCAAACTTCAGAGTTTAGAATAGTAAAGTGAAGTCTGCAACCAACGGACCAACAGTATTTATACGTTTCCTGGCGCAATTGGTCTTATAACGGTTTTACTTTCGTGTGTTGGTTTATAGCCCGCGGATTTTATAATATATATATATATATTGCGCACTTGCGAGTTGCGTACAGTATTTTTTTTAATAATACCCCTTCTCTCTCTCTCCCCTTTTTGGTTTTGTTATTAAAAAAATAAAATAAAAAAAAAATTGTCGAGAGCGAAAACTAGGAACCTGCTCCCTACAACCGTCTGGCCGTTTGGGGCCTGGGGCGCCTGGTGGACTCTGGCGTCGAGCTTTTCTATTTCTAAAAAAGTAGGTGTTGTTCACCACGTATGTCGACACAGTGACAGTGAGCGTGTGTGTTGTGCCGGTGTGCCCGCGCGTGAGTGTGCCAGTGGCCCAGTGTGCCACTGTGGTCTGTGCCTCCGAGGGCCTGGGAGACTGGGACTGTGTGTAGCAAACTAGCAATACGGTGTAAAACTGTAAATACTAAATAGCAGTGTTGCTTAGCATATTTCGTTTCTTAGTTCTGGATTGGTGAAATGAAATTCAAGGAATTTTAAAATTTTGTAGCAAGTTGAGAATGTATGAGACTGTCACTGAGAGGAGCGAGGACTGAGGACTGAGGAGTCGTCAGTTGTTATTCACTTCTAATTGTTTTTTTATTTTTAATTCGGGAGTGAGAGAGAGAGACACTATGTCATAGAGTCTAAATGCACTCTTAATTCTCTACGTGCAGTCTTCCTTAGATAAAAACGTTATCTGATATAACGTTTATAAATAATTAAATGGTCGATTTACATTCAACTTTTATATACCATTCAGTCCATCCCATTTAGGACCGGGTGCATTCACGAGGTCACGTCATGATCCTATTATGCCAGTAAATTATGGCACAGGTACTATCAGGATCTAATTAGAAAAGCTTGATGAACTACATAGTCTTCCTTTTTGGAAATAGGTGCACACAAGAGCAATTGTCAAAATTTCATTAACCAATGTTTGAGGGTTGACCCCCCCAAAACGTTATGTCGTTTGAGTATTATAGAAATTTCATATGGACCCATCGTAACGTATTGAGCTTAGGACTTTAGGTCTTCAGTCTACACTCCACACTCTACATTCTACGCTCTACACTCTACACTCTAGTCTACACTCTGCACTACACTCTACAGTCTACACTTTTTATTTGAAATTCAGTCTATTTTTTTAGATTGTTACACATCATAATGACGTATGCATAGTACGTAGACTCTCGTAGAGTCGTAGACTCGTAGAGTCTGTTGTAGATATAGACTCGCGAGGGCTCAGCAAACCGCCCCATCACCAGTGAAGGGGCAGGCCAGCAGGCTGGAGGGTCTTTGTAACACAAGACGAGAGAGAACATGGTAGAAAGCTGCGAGTAAATAGAGTCATTGAGTTGTTCGAGAGTTGACAGTCTTGACCGTTGAGTTATCACAAGTGTCGGACAACGGACTGTTCACTGGCGACCTCGTCCGTATTTCTGTCTAATTTAGAAGGCTATAGTAATTTTGTACGTGTTATATGAAATTTTTATTTATTTTGTACCCCCATGTTTCAGGTGCACGGACAGGATTGGAGAGAATTGTTTATCATGAGTGTTTTCAAGAGAATGAGGGACATCAAGCAAGCCAAGAAGGTTCGTGATCGATTCCTATTGATGGAGCATTTTTTATATATATATCATAAATATATACATAGTATCTTGTGTCTATTTTGTTTTTTAAAAAGAAATAGAAGGCTATGGGAACTAGGGCCTTGTTCATTGTTGTGGGGAGCTCCGGGGCTGGGGCATATATATACATACATATATAAAATAATAAATAACATACGGACACGGGACAAGGAACGTTTTGAGAATATGTAAATATTTACACACAAGAAGAAGGAAATAGTATGTACATAATACACTGTTATTTTTTGTTTTGTTTTCTATAAAAAAGCAACAAACAAAATAGTGGCTGCCTCAACTGACCAGTGACAAGTGACAACTCTCACCAGAAGTCTCAAGACCTCTAATAATTTAATAGTCCCTTTTCTTTAAAAAAAAAAAAACAAAAGGTGTAAATTCCCTTCCTATCAGCCAGTCCTACACTACTGGAGTAAATAGTAGAGAGGGCAAGGCACTAATCGCTGTTTAGTGTACTAAAATATACAGAAGTATACACTGTATTTTTTACATAAATATCGGGAATTCGGAACCTTTTCAAGAGAGAATGGAGTGTTCTGTTTTTGCTCTCTATCAAACATGAGACAAGCGTCAACACTCAACACCACAGAGAGAAGGTAAATGTAAACCATGTATATGGGAGAAGGCTATTTATGCAAATATACGCAACTACATAAATATGCGCCTTTATTATTTTGGCATATTGCATACTGTTATGATTTTTTTTATACACTAAAAGACAAAATAATAACGAATTTTAAAATTACTAGTTCGATATGTATTTATATCCTCAACGTTTGAAGCGAGCATCACGTGATGTACGATATTCTAGAAATTGACAATGCGAGGCTGCTCTACTCTCTCTCTAAGAGGAAGAGATGTCCCAGCTTGCAACGCATTTGCGGACTATTCAATCAATAGAGGTTTTGATGTAATTGTCCCTGATCATTGCGTGTTCAAGGGCAAAGTGATGATTCCAGCTACACTTTATAGAAAAGCAGAGAGGAGCCTCTACTTCGAGACTACACATACATTCACCTCTGAGGCCTTAGCGCTACTTCCGGTCTATTGCTACGAGGTTTCAGGACTCTAGACCAAAACTCACTCAGAGCGTAATCATGTATGTATCACCCTTGTTCTGGTCTGTGGCACCCTTGTTCTGGTGATACGGAAAACAATGGTGCTCGTGTGTGACTGCCTGCTCTGGCTCGATCCTAATATTACGAATATTCATATTCGGTATGAAGACTCAATACCACCCGAACAAGGTTCAATTTTCATACGCAGTGTAGGTGTTACTGCAGATAGCTACTACATATCCCTGATGTATTGACCTGCTTGAAGAATTATACAATGTATCCGGATCAGAGCTTGACATCCATGATCACACCATCGTCGCGTGCTTCGTGCTCGTGTTCATATTGCGCGTCTACAGCCCTCTCTTCGACTTCCTCCTCTGTGGTCTTTGGTACCGGTGACAACATCTTCGCTCTGGAATCGTCTTGCGACCCGGCGGTGTTGGGCTGTGGTGTGATTGTCCTACTCGTCGATTTGCTGAGATTGTCTCTGGATTTACGTCTGCAATAAGAGTGTGCACGTGGTGTGTGGTGGCAGGTGGGGACTATGGATGTTAGTATACGCGTGTCCGTCGACGTACGTTCGTGCAGGCAACTGTGAAACACACGTACATATATATAAAGCCCAGTCTATCCGCATTGTCAGATGGATAACAAAGCCGAGGTCTGATCGCATTCGCACACAAGATTAGATATCTATTCCACTAAAGAGTCAAGGACATTACATCTATACGTAGGACATGGCATAGCTTTAGCCGAGCATAAAATACTTTATATAAACATAGAAACGCCAGCACATGTACACGCAAACACTCCGACAAAGCTGTGCATGCTGCCAAGAACATCCGCAACCGCAGTGAACACAGCCTACGACGACATACAGATACACAGTCAATTTCCTTTAACATAACAACTCAGCATATATGCAAGCAAGCATCCCCGAGAATATGCCGTGATGTACACAACAGAATACGTACAGGTCTCTCTTAGCCTGCTTCTGCTCTTCGCGCATAGCTCTGAGCTCCTCCTTCTCATCGGCCTGCCGTTGCTTCGCCGCCTTTTTCTCTTCCTTCTCCAGTTGTTTCGCCTCTCTCTGCTGGTTTTGCTCTTCCACGATGTCTTCCTCGCCATAGGCGGAAAGTGCTTGTACCTAAGCGGAATCGCAAGAGGTGAGTTCGTTTCATGTGTGAGCATGTGAGTATACATACACGTGCTATCGATGATTACAGGCAAAACTCACAGCGCAATTGCCAATGAACTTGAATGTCTGGAAACACACTAGTGCATCTAGCAACGAGAAAATTGAACAGAAAACAAATGGATAATAAATTGAATAACGCATAAGCAGTGTGAGTGAGAGGATGTATTACTAAATTTATATTGAAGCGGCATTGAGTGAGTGTGAGTGAGGTTGTATTGCTAGTTTTATATTGAAGCGGCATTGAATGGATCCTACACCAGGCGCATGGCCACACAGACGCGACTCTGTAAGCGCACAAGCATGCACTTGTTCTTGGAGTCTTAATTTAAGGTTGGAGGGCACATTACACATCCGCTACATGCCACACACACAGACCGCGCGAATCAGATACAAAGTCATGATACACCAACCCAGGCTGGTTGGCTCTGACGCATGGTACTGACAGGCGGCAACAGATGCGAATGGAATAAGCATTTTTCTCTAAATACACAAACACCTCACCTATACGATCACGCACATCCATCATGAGCGTTCACGACAAAACAGTACACGCTCTCGAGCATACCTCTTTTGTCACACCCAGGCCAACCACACTCAGCAGGGACTTGTGTGAACTCGTGATTAAGCTCCCTGACTTATGTCGGCGGGGGGTCACCTCCATATTATCAACGTTATCACCAAGCGTGAACGGTAGCTGTATCTCTATCTTTTTGCCCATCCCGTGGCCCCGGCTGACCTGTTTAGTACCGAACATACAGCACATCCCATCACTGGCGATTGAGTAAGTGGGTCTGACTGTACCACACAGAGACTAGACTGCACTATTGCGCCAGCTGCATCGGTGCTAGGGCATAGGGTAGGGCCAAACACATCGAATACGCGTGCCTTTGGTAGGCGTAATATGGTCCAATCAACCCGCCCGAGTAGTATTTGTGCTTATATAGTCTCGTGTTCCATCCTTTACTATTCTATTTATTTTCCACACGTTTCGTGGCTCGATTACATTGAATTCACACGCAGCCACGGCCATCCTAGCATTGAGGGTCTAGGATTTTTTTTTTTGAGGTTCAGGGTTTTAGGGTTTAGCATTGCGGGTCTTTGGTCCATCCACAGGGGAGTACAGGCCACTTGCCTATACAAACTAGGTACACACAGACAATCATATACCAACAACACGTTATATGCCTAAACTTAAATAACACCCAAATCAGAAGCATCCAGACTAGAGCGGTACTGTGCGTGCTCATAACTGGCCAACACTCCGACACACACTCTCTCTTGCAATATCTATACCACCACTCACCACAACACACATACACATAAGATGAACCTATTCGTACCGTGACAAGCACCGAGTAGCTGACATGGAAGGACACTTTCAGACTCTCGGGCCTTTCGGGTCGGGGGTCTGTGAAGAACACCGTCGGTGCCAGGCTACGCTTGCAATCCTGCGCAGGTGATGGGTCGCCTGAACCCGTTTCAACGTTAAACGAAGCCGATTTCTCCAACGCGGCATCGTTCTTGCTCACATCCCTGGGTGAGTTGAGTGTGCGGTATAGAGCTGAGGGCAGATGTACGGGTGTGGTGCGTATAGGCATGTGCACACGGTTGGTTAGTGGATACGTGTGTGGTGGGTATGCCATACATGTATAGTAGTAGTACAGGTGCTGCACTGCGCCTGTCCTGTAGTCCTCGTCCTGTGGTCCTAGGACAAGTCGTCAGGTGCATCGTCTTCAAAGATCCATCAAGACCTGCAGCGGTTCCGATCTAATCGAGTGCACATGTATGTATTGCATACCTGCTAGCATATACACGTACACATACACATGCCCACACGTATATGGCACATGCACAGCTACTACGCACACACCCTTGAACCCTCAAACTAGCATCCACACCAAAGCAGACCAAGCGCAGTACAAACCACCAGCCTACCTTATACACACATCATTGTTGTTGTCTGGGACTGTAGGGGCCACACGCACTTCGACCTCTCCATCACTGTTGGGCCCAGGAAGATCCTCTTTAACCTTTGCTTTGGCCAGCATCTGTTCTTTAGTCACAGGCACCTTGTGCGGCGCTTTCAGCACCACTTTCTGGAATAGCTTGGCCGATATCGACTTGATCTACACACGGCCAAACCGTTAACTAGTCAGCGACGATATGACAGAGTACCTTGCTTTGACAGCCGGGTTGACAAGCCTCTACAATAACGTTTACGCGTATACGTTGGTGCACTCTTTATGTGTCGGGATGAGTGTGCGTGCTAGAGGACTGCAGATGGCGTTAAAGCGTGTTTGTCATAAGTACACCAACACACGCACACGATACAGTACACAGGTGCCTAAGGAATACTGAATAACTTTAGAGACAGTTCGGTATCTATTCTTCTTTAGACATTTCCAAGCCAAGATGAGTGAGAAATAGATACGCAGATACATACGTCCGTTGTGTTGCATGCTATGTACGATCAAGGGTACATGTCACGTGTCCAGTACCACAACATGCGCCAGAGATACAAACAAAGACAAACCTTGTCGCCGGTCTCGTTGTTGACGTCTACTATAACTACTACATCCTCGTCTTCATAGTAGACGTTCTTGGTCAACCGAACGTCTACGTTCAAACGTCTCTTCCCCGACACGAGTGTACGTCTCCACGCATTCGCCTGTTCAGAGTACGGACAGATATATGCAGTATGCATAAAAGTACAAAGATACAGACTACGCGTGGAATACATGGTCGATCGTAACAACCATAGCTCATATTATGCCTCACATGTGTTCTTATAATTCATCAATAT
>LUCW03002543.1:12500-23399 GCA_001586965.3 Sphaeroforma sirkka | reverse complement strand
TGTGTATCTCCGAATGGTATGCTTTTATCTCTTCCAAATTCCACTATATATTTTCTTTTTACGTACGCTTGCGACAAACATTATTGGTACTGTTGTTGATATCCGCACTGAAGACTGCCATATTAAAATAATGTACACACACAACCATTGTACTTCCTTTTATTGTTTTCGTTGCGTGTCTGCCGTGTTTGCAACACCCGCGCAAATCCTCGAGTAATACGTACTTTTAAAGGCCACAGCATCTGTAGCATTACACAGTGGAAATTCCATCCCAAAGTCTGGGCTCTGGACAAACCAAGAGAAAGTGGGGCCATTGTTCAGGTCAACCTGCGCAACCTGTCCTGACCATTCCGTGCAAATGGTGGAGTTTTCACTGTTGGACGTGTTCTTAGGATTGTACCCGGGCGAGTCTAGTATCTGCGACATCCACACAGCAGTTACTGCGTCCCAGTACTTAACCCGAGATATAGTTTGATTGGTTGCTGGGCCATACTGTGTATAAAACTGAGTGAGGTGTTCACGCTCGGCCGAGGGACAATCTTCGGGGATATACTGATCGTCATCTACATCGATACTTATTTTATCGCCGAAGGAGGAGAGAACTACCAGATTGGCCCCGCTCTGCTGTAGTTGCATGGCAGCAATAGGGTCACTAAACATATTCCACGACCCCTCCTTGGTTTTTTCACTGTACGGGAAAGCCACATCCGGCATACTTGTGGCCTGCGCTGCCTGCTCCGCTTGCGTGAACACATTAGCACCCGATACATACACTGCCCCTAGGATGTCCAGAAACAACTCACGATCGCTGTGCATGGCTGCCGCAATATTTGTTAGCGGACCCAATGCAAGGATATCAACCGTCTCTCCCTTCTCTTTAGCTTGCTTGAATAGATCCAGTATCAAATCCGGAGCCCGTAGGCTTGACGCTGGCTGCATTGATGGAGGGGTGGGCACCCACTCATTCAGATAGTTACCAATGCCGATCAGGTAATCGTAGTTGGGGAGGTTCGAAGGATTTTGTAAGTTGAGTTTGGTGTATCCGTCACTTAATCCATACGCAACCGGGACGCTCTCCAGACCGTAGAGCTTGGCCAATCTAAGAACATTCGGCACTCCATCAATCTGCGCACTCCATCCGTTGGCATCCACGGAGAATCCTCTAATGTCTACGGTAGGGTTATTGAGCATATACTTGATCGCCATCATATCGTCAATATCCACGTCTGTATCAATTATCAACGGATGTCTGCCATCTGTGTTACGCCTAGTCGAAATACCGCCTGTTAGATAAGAGAAACAAAGCGTTAGAAAAATTATCTGTCCTGCGCGCATAGTGTAGCGTGACATATCCTTGAACCGCGCTGTAGTTCGTATCAAATTGATAATACGATTACGTATGAATTGCTTGTTACCGTGCTTGATATTTTTAAGCCGTGAATGTTTTATCAGTTGGATATGCGTGAATTTATCTCATGATAATGGTGAAGATTCCCTGGGGTTGAGGATCGTACGGAAGCCTTCCAAATATGTAGGAATTCCCAAATCAAGTAGTGGTGTTCAAATTTGGAATTGGTGTAAATGCACTGTAAATAATAAAAAATAAATACAGCCTATTTACATAGTCGGTACTAGTCAGTAGGGTTTTGTGTTTTGTTTTTGTTAATTTTGTGTTTTGAAAAAAGTTGAAATTATATCGCTATTTCAATTTGTATATCAGCTCAGCATCAACGATCTCGAGAGTAAATATTTTATCACACATGTACATATTTTTCATAGCCTTTAGAATTGTTTTTTTTGTTTTGCGTTTTTTTAAAGTATATCGGGGGCAAATCGACCATGAGATTATTCCAAATTTGCACCTGAGAATTTTTTTCTAATGCAAAAGCGATTTGAAACTATTCACAACTGACACAAAGTGCAAAATAGGACAATTCGGGACTGTTAGGCCGCCTCAGAAAATGTACCTATTTATAAATTCATAGGACTATATCTAGGATAAACTTTGAACGTGAACCGTTGTTTTTTTTGCGTTTTCTAATGGAAAACGAAATGAAGGGCTAAATTACGTTGCTTTTTTTTTCTCTTGTCCATCACCTTTTAAATCATCTTATCCCTTTAACTTTTTGGTTTAAAAATAGAAACCAAAAAATAAATATAGGTTTCGGTTTTTGTACTAAAACTTAAATATAACCAATACATAACGTATTAAAATTAACTTGAACCGGTTGTATTCATTAGACGCAAGGAGTCAAGTCCAAGAGTCAAGACTTGCTCAAGAGTTATATGAAGGTATTTCGTTGAAACTATATTTTTGTTAGAAATATAAGGTTCCTCGAATTTCCCAAAATTCGGTCCTTACTCTCTAAATCCAAAAGTCGGCCCAAAAAATGATTATCACAGTTTTGGCGCCAAAAAAACATAAAACCCCAAAATTCGGTAGTAGTAGCTTTATTCTTAGGTTTACGATATAAGCAGTCTTTAGTCCTCTTCGTCCTTGTTTTTCTCATGTTCTTAGTGAAAGTCTGAACTCTAACGCTGGGCGTGGACTGCTTTTTATAGTCCGCCGGGACCTATCTCTATCAATTCCCGAGCGAACTTGTACTACTAACATCCTAAGATATTAACTATAACTATAACACTCGTAGTGAGAGGGAAAGGCACGGGCCTAGAAAACCCTCTGCTACGAAGTTCTCGAGCTTTCTCATGGCGTCATCGTCTATGTATATTCGTAGACACTTTTGCACTGTTCGTGAATATACATAGACAATTTTAAGTATGACCCATGAGAATGACACTCAAAAATGATCAGGGCCTGGTAATATACGATTAACTCTGGCTTGGGCCCTGGAATAAAAACCCAATATGAATTTCCGGAATCATGACTCATCATTCGGGACCTGCCAAAATTCAGGGTACCGAAGAGTCTGGAAAATTCCTACACGCCCGCCAGTCTAAGGATGTGCCGGCGCTAAGCGCTTCTGGCGTCCATTGTTCTCATCATTGACGAACTGACGGATGCCCCGGGTGTATGACTTGAATCGATCCCAAGACTTCGGAGATTTCTTCATAAAGTCCTCTTTAACATCTTTCGGGTACAAATCCTTCCAAGTCTCAGGGCGATATTTCTGCAGCGTGGTCAAGAATTGCGATGAATACTTGAACCACACTTCCCTACACTTCGTTTGGATATAACGTTCGAACCGTTCAGGAATAGCCTGAAACCATTCAAATGTGTGCAAGTACTCCTTTAAGGTAACTAGTACTTGCACTGGGGCCGACCTGTCTTCTTGGCTACCGACGGATAGCTTGAGCTGTTCACGATGAGCTCTCACAGTTCGATCACCTCGTGCCCGAACATCGTAATTTTCCCCGTCATATGGGCCACGGACTACGAATAAGTCTTTCTCAACCCATGTAGTCTGATCCATGTGTTGTGTAGAAATACGGCCTCCGGTCAGTCTAAAATATCAAGATCAATTGAGATAATACATTGGTCTTTATTTGTATTTAAATAATTTAGTACAAGCTCTTTTTCCAATATTTCCAAAGTGTTCTAAATTCACTTTGATGGCTCCAATAGCCTGAGTATTTGGTATGACTCATCTACTTGGACCTATTTGAGACATTAGTAGATGTAGGATATTATAAACTATATTTTATAATCTCCGAACTACTACTTATTGATTTTGGTCCTCCCGCCAATCTCCAAAATCCAATAAGTCTTTTCTTTTTTTTAACTTTTCTTCAGATGGAACTTTATTTATATCAGCTAATGTATTAACGTGACTTACGTTATTATGTCTATTTACAAATTAGGCAAGTGGTCATGAACATTTAGTACTTCTAGTGAAAATTATTCAATAAAGAACAGCTAGAGGTACGCCTTGTGTGATCGAGGATATTTAGGCTCTTAACAAGAGGCAGTCCCGATCATTCTTACACAAGCTACCACTGCTAAATGCTAACTGACTAAATTGTATTTTAGTTTAATATAGTTTGAAACCTAGTAATTTCCATTGAAATTTACAGTTGTATGGAGACTCGACACTTCCGCACAATGTTACCAACCTCGAGCGGCTCACGCTCTGTTGCAGTAGCTCTGGCATTTGCAATGCGTTTCGCTTGTGCCTTCAGCAAACTCTTGCGGGCCAAATCCAAGATTTTCCATGAAGTCCCGTCTTGACCCCGCATCACTAGTTCAATTGGCGAACAATCAGATCCCGCATGAACTGTTCGGTTATATGCAAGTATCACCTTCCATCTGTTCTTCGCCGTACCAGAGGCTAAATTCTTGTTCAACCAGTCGTTCATAGTACGGTTGGCCCTCTTAATTTGACCATTGGCCTCGTGGCGCTCAACTGTGGTAACATGAACATGTACCCCCAATCGATCCCAAAATCCAACAAAATCGCTGTTATCGAACTCTTTGCCTGAGTCAACAACAATTTCATTGTGCATTTCAAAAGGTAGCAACATATCGATGACTACCCTCAAAGTAACCAGAGATGCCCTGTTCGACAACTCATGGCCCCAAATACACTTTGTAAACCTATCTTGCGCTAGCACGATCATCCGAGTGCCTTTTTTCTGATTGCGCGCGATATAGAACACATCCACGTGAATTCGCTGCATGAGGTACCAGGCTTCTTCGACAGTAGCAGGCTCGTGTCGCATAAGTGTACATGGCCTGCAATCCTGAATCACCCTACGGCATTCTTGCTACTACACTCCACATTGGTGATCTTTCGGTAAAAGTCAGTCATTCTCTTGTAACCAACGTAAGCAAGATCCTGATTTAGCTCGAGTAGTAGCTTGTCTGTAGTTGGTTTATCACCGTCACCTAGCAACGTCATCACCACAGCAACCGCCTCATCATCTATCCCGGCGAGTCTAGATAATGTATCCGCGTCGCCCATTCCTTTACCCTTGACATATAAAAGTGTCAAGTTGAAGTTTTGTAACTGTAGGAACCAACATCAAATTCGCCGTCCTCGCACAGTATCACCATCACCCAAACGCTTCCAGAGTCCTAACAACGGCAAATGGTCGGTTTCTACATAGACTTGACCAGGTGGTCTATCAAGTATAATCGACTAGCGATCAAAAGCCCAGACGACAACTAATACATCTAACTCTGTGATCAAATACAACTGCTGCGCTGAGTTCCATCTGTAAATATCGGTCTCTTAAGGCGGTATAAACATCTTAGAGCTACTAAACGTAATAAAAAATTTAATAAGTTTTTTAAGTATACGAATTTTAGTCTGGTAATAAAGTTAGGTATGCCTCATAGAAATCAGCGATACTCTGGGGGATTGTAAGGCTGATATCCCAGTACTGATTTCGCCGAAGGGATTTTATTTATGTTTTCGATATCGTTATCGTCGAAACTAGTATTACTTGTTTCGTCGCACGAAATACTAAAACCAGTAAAATCCTATCTTTAGAATAAAAAGTAAATGAAGTCCTTAGTTATTGTCTTAACCAATAACTGGCCACTTATCAAAAATTACCGACTTGCCATCATCAGACTGGCACATCTGGTTGGCTGAGCGGAGGTCAAACTAGGTAACCATTAAGGGTCTCTAGAAACCTATGTTCGGTTGAGCCATCTCGCTACCGAAGTATTCAGATATATATTTTGGAGTGTTTATCTAAGTCTCTTAATAGAACTACTCCAAATATACTCTTTGGCCTTTTTCACAGTCCCTTTAATGGGTCAGGGTCAAAATATCTGATTTGTAAAACGGAAAAAGTACTTGTAAATAGAACCGTTATAAACCATTTAGTACACTTGCTTTTGATAGTACGTTTATAATTTACGTACTGCTTAAGAGTACGTTTATTAACATAAGAGTCTAATGTAGAGGCCCGGCTATTACACATCGTGTCGATGCAAAGGATACCGGTACTACACCTTCGGTTCTAGTAACGTACAGTGCTGCCCCACAGCCCATCCTACTAACGTCCGTTCGTAGTATTAGCGCGTCATCCTCTTGTAGTGAAGCTAACGCTGGTGCCTGATCCAACACCTCGAGGAACCTATCCCATGCACGCTGTTACTCTACTCCCCACTCAATTGTTACTCTCTTCTTCAATAGTCTAGCCAACGGTTCTAAGACTAAGGAGAAGTCCGGTACATATCTATGCCACCATTTAGCTGTGGCATGTAGACTACGTAGCTCTTCTTTGCTCTCGGGCATTCGCATTGTCTGTAGAGTCTGTGCGGCCTCGTCCTTAATTGACGAGGATCCACTTCCAATAATTCGCCCAAGGAACTCTACCTTCAACTTCATGAATTCACACTTCGCCAGACGGACCTTGACATTCCGTTCTTTCAGTCTGCGTAATACCTCCTTCAGTAAGGTAACACGTCCTTCCTCGGTCATAGATCCTAGGATGACATCATCAATATATATGAAGACTCTTTCAAGATCTCCTAAAATCTCTTCCATCAGGGATTAGAATGTAAATCCCGAATCAAACAACTCCATTGGCATCTTCAAGTATCGATATCGCTTCCCTTCAAAAGAGAACGTGGTGTACTTCCGTGACTCATGTGCGAGTTCCACCTGCCAATAACCACGTGTCATATCCAAATTAGAGAAATATTTATATTTC
Organism: Sphaeroforma sirkka; assembly: GCA_001586965.3. NCBI lineage: Eukaryota > Ichthyosporea > Ichthyophonida > Sphaeroforma > Sphaeroforma sirkka. The sequence goes on along the minus strand of LUCW03002543.1, from coordinate 16,775 downwards.
GATGCACTCCGCACCAAGTCATCTTCCTTCGGCACTGGGAACGACCGAAACTTTACTTGCCGACTCAATGGCACCAAATTTGCACAAAAACACCATGTGCCAGGCTCCTTCTTAGGGATTACCAGCGACTGCAGGTTCCAATCAGTCTTCCAGACACACTCCTCAATGACGTGTTCCTTAAGCATACGATGAACTTCAGTCCTGATGGCCTCACTCTTCTGAAGATTTTTACTCTCATAGTATTTGTAAACAGGGCTAGCATCGTCTTGTAACACGATCTCACACTCAGCCCCCGTGATGGTACACTCTTCGCCATCTATCCATGCAACCTCTGCCAGCAAATCCTGGATTACCGAAGTCATCCGTTCCTCCGCAGGAAACACTTCGTTCCTGGCCGACTCCGATGGTCCCCAAGCCAAGTCTTCCTCGAACTTCAATACTTGGTCTGTTCTTGTCCAGACTGTCAACGACGACCCAAGTACATAACTTCGTATCCATGGCCACCCAAGTAAAGGAACCTCCAATACCTTGGCGTCAACCCTATGGAATGTCTGCTGACTCTCGTCGCCAGCAAACCAAACCATGTGCTCAACCCGTCCATACGATCGGGTATGTGCTCAACCCGTCCATACGATCGGGTACGCCCACCAAACCTATCAAGCCTGCTTTCTCCAGCTGCCGATAGGTCTTCTAGCTTTGAGTTTGGACCAGCCCAGCCCTTTGGTAACAAATTTACCTCAGCCCCACTGTCCACTGTCCAGTATGGCCGCTACTGCACGACCGTCAATTAGCTACTCTTCTCGCCAAATTCTTTTGCTATCTCCTAGCCGTCATACAATCGGCCCGTTCCCTCATGCCTGCTTGCATACGGTTGCCATGTGGCCTTTCTTGCCACACCTTCGGCACTCTCCGTCAAACAACAATCCTTGGCAAAATAGCCAGCCTTCCCACACTTGTTGCACTTGTCTCTGCTGCCATTTCCATCTCTGCCCTGACTCGAGACCTCTGCCCTGACTCGAGCCCTCTGCCTTGTCACGTGCACCACGTGATTTCTGAATGATCGAACCTGCAATGTCTGTAAGTTTCATTGCCTCTACTAAGCTGTCTTCGTTAGCTAACTTCAAGCGTACCTCCATCTTCAACTGGTCGTCAAGTCCCTTGATGTATATGGCTACAGCCTCTTTTTCTTGCATGCTTGGTATATTAAGTAACAGCTCTTGAAACTTCTCGGTATAAGCTCGCACAGCGTCGGTCTGCCTAATCGCCATCAACTTTTCTCTACACTCCGTCTGCCAGTTCGGTGGCAAAATCATGTCTTGTATCTGCTGGCTGGGATCGGCCCACTGCGCTATGCTGCCCTGGTTCTTCCTGAACCACGCCAGAGCACGGCCACTCAAGAACGTGCTTGCATACTGAAGCTTTACTTGCTCTGGCACCTCATGCCCCAGATTTACTCCTTCCGCGGCAAACATCTGCTCCATACGGTAAAGCCATTCCCGCACTGCCGATACATCTGCCTTGCCTCCATAAACGTCAGGTTTATTGAGCTTCAGCTGTATTTGTTGCTGTAGCTCAGCAATCTGTTGTTGATATTGCGCCATGTTGGCAGCCTCCACTTGCTGCTGTAAGTTAGCACCTTGTTGTTGATATTGTGCCAGGCCGGTCAAATTCTCTCTAATTTGTACCAACTCGGCCTCCATGTTATGGGCCCAGACCTGTTCAGCCGATTGGGCCGGCTGGTTTGGCGTACTGTGTCCTTGGCCCGACATATCTTAGTTTATGCTCTCTTAGTGATCCTCAGCTGTGGCAGTTTGGGCGTACCCAACGTTTCCGAGACGTTACTAACTCAGAGGCTCTAACGTTCGCGAAGGTTAAAAAGCGGAGCCGCAAGCAACCCTGGGCTTTAGAAAAATAAGGCCCTTACTTTTCCCACAAAGTGAGCTTCGACTTAATAACCCGCTCCAAACGCCGTTCGATCCACTGGGAAAAATCCCACGTTTGCGTGTTCGCACGTCTTCTGAACAAAGTCGCACTGGTAACGGGGTACATGGTCCTACCAAAGTTACAGCCGATTTTCCTTTTGGCTGAGAGAGAGCGCCGCCCTATGATCAACGTCAATCTCCTGTTAGTCGAGACAATCCTTGAAGGGCCCCTCCAGCCGCTTATATTATAAGGCCCCTCGATTTCCCAAAATTCGGTCGTTACTCTCCAAATCCAAAAGTCGGCCCAAAAAATGATTATCACAGTTTTGGCGCCAAAAAAATAAAATCCCAAAATTCGGTAGTAGTAGCTGCATTCTTAGGTTTACGATATAAGCAGTCTTTAGTCCTCTTTGTTCTTGTTTTTCTTATGTTCTTAGTCAAAGTCTGAACTCTAAACGCTGGGCATGGACTGCTTTTTATAGTCCGCCGGGGCCTATCTCTATCTATTCCCGAGCGAAATTGTACTGCTAACATACTAGGCTATTAACTATAGCTATAACACTCGTAGTGAGAGGGAAAGGCACGGGTCTAGAAAACCCTCTGCTACGAAGTTCTCGAACTTTCTCATGGCGTCATCGTCTATGTATATTCGTAGACACTTTTGCACTGTTCGTGAATATACATAAGACAATTTTAAGTATGACCCATGAGAATGACACTCAAAATGATCAGGGCCTGGTAATATACGATTAACTCTGGCTTGGGCCCTGAAATAAAAACCCAATATGAATTTCCGGAATCATGACTCATCATTCGGGACCTGCCAAAATTCAGGGTACCGAAGAGTCTCGAAAATTCATTAGGAGTCCCGAAACTCCTACAGAAAATACAAAAACAAATTAGATTTTAGAAACAACAAACAACTCTATATATAAAAACTGACTAGTCAGTCTGCAATTCTACACAAAAAAAACGCCAATACATCATATTAGTACTATGTAAATACTAAATACTGATGAGTTACATATCCACAAGTTCACCAATCACCACTGCCACGGTGCCCCCCAGGCTCCGGCAGAAGACCCCCCCCCAGAGTCCCAGACTTCCTCTATAGAGTGACCAACTGAGTACTGACGAGTCACGAGTGACGAGACGACTCGGAGAGTCGGAATTCGGAAATGTGCCGAGTCACGATTCACGAGTGCCGAACTGCTGACTACATAAATAGTACATACTGTTAATATATTTTTATATATACAAAAAGAGAAGACAAAAACAACAAACAAACAAATTTTCACCAAAAACTTCTGTCAGTCTGGGGACAGTCTAATTTTGTTTTAAAAAAATGATTGGGACAGGGGTTTATATAGGCAGTTATGCACCATCTTAGTACTAAAAGGTACCATGAACTTTTATGGATCAACACATAACCTCTGAAAAAAGAACTGATACATATGTACGAACTTTTCATTGTTGCTTATATACTTTATGGTATTTTAATAGGTATAGTATATATATATATATATATATATATATATATATAAAGATAAAGATATATATATATATATATATATATATATATATATATATATATATATATATATATATATATATAAATAAATAAATATATATATACATACATACATACATACATACATACATACATACATACATACATACATACATATGTATATATATATATATATATCGGTAATGTACTAGTTATAACTCGACTATCCTTGCTATGCTATGCGCCGCGTGGAGTGGTGTCCAAGGCGGGTTGCGCAGTCTCATTCGGCCGAGATCGTTTGGCATTGCGTTGGTGTGTCTTCATAATCATACTGATCGATTCGTACACTGAGCGTGACGGTTGGTAGCCCAGGTCTCTTTCCGCCTGATAGACGTTAAAGCGTTGTAATATTATTCAATGTATATCGGTGGGTAAGATAACGCAATGTACGTCAGTAAGTACTATACTCGTATGTATAAAAGTATGTAATGTGGACCAGGAAGTATCACACACTTACAAATACCCAAGCAGGGGTTTGCCCACCTGCATATACGTACGTATGTATATACTAACCTGCATATACGTACGTATGTATGTACTAACCTGCATATTCGTACGTATGTATGTACTAACCTGCATATACCATACGTATGTTTGTACTAGCGGGTTGTTTGGGGGGTGACAGAGAAAAGGGAGCACTACCGCATACAAATTGCTCGGATCGTAGCCGAACCTTTACTTAATACAACTGACTTGTGAAATCGTATTAACGACTGGAATAAGCGTATGTCGGACAGCTAGGGTGAAGGGGTGAAATACAATAAACGTTTTGCAGCTGTTCGA